>PVKA01042516.1:0-17373 GCA_004027165.1 Ctenomys sociabilis | reverse complement strand
AAAAAAAAAAAAAAAAAAAAAAAAAACTCTCAGTACCTGAATAACAACCCAAGAGATATGAAACATAATAAAAAGTTTGCCAAAAAAGGAAGTCCAGGTCCTGATGGATTCACAGCTAAATTCTACAAGAAATTTATAGAAGATATAATCCCTATACTCCTTAAACTCTTTAATGAAATTGAAAAGTAATCAGCCCTCCTGAAATCATTTCTGGAGGCAAATGTTGTACTGATTCCAAAACTACAGTAAGACACAACTAAAAAAGAGTACTACAAGCCGATATCCCTCATGAACATAGATGAAAAATCCTCAATAAAATCCTAGCAAATAGAATGCAGCAAATCATTAAGATCATACACCACAGCCAGGCATGGTGGTGCGTTCCTATAATCCCAGCACTCGGGAGGCTGAAGCAGGAGGATTGTTGTGAGTTCGAGACCAGCCTGAGCTACAAAGTGAGCTTGAGACCAGCCTGAACTGCATAGTGAGAACCTATTACAAAAAGACAAAAATAAATAAACAAATAAGTAAAAAGATCATACACTATGACTAGGTCGGATTCATCGCAGGGATGCAAAAATGGTTCAATATTAGAAAACCTATAAATGTAATACACTATATCAATAGACTGAAATCTGAAAACCAAGTGATCACCACAATTGATGCAGTAAAAGCTTTTGAAAAAGTTCAACACTCATTCATGCTCAAAGTCTTACAGAAATTTGGCATAGAAGGCCTCTATCTCAATTTTAAAAAGCTGTCTATGACAACCCAATGGTTAATATAATTCTAAATTGGGAAAAACTGCAATCTTTTACTCTTAGATCTGGTACAAGACAAGGATGTCCTCTATCACCCCTCCTATTCAATAAAGTTTTAGAATCATTAGCTACAGCCATTATACAAGAAGGAGAAATAAAAGCAATAAGAAGTAATAAAGAAGTTAATATTTGCAGATGATGTGATACTTTACTTGGAAGACACAAAAAATTCCACCAAGAAGCTACTAGGATTGATACATAAATTCAGTAGCATAGCAGGATACAAAATCAGTACTCAAAAGTCAATAGCAATCCTCTACACAGATAACAAACACATTGAGAGGGAAACTATAGAAACAATACCTTTTACAGTTGCCCTGTGGAAAATAAAATACCTTGGTATTCACTTAACCAAGGAAGTCAAAGATCTTTATATGGAAAATTATAGTACCCTAAGAAAAGTGATTGTAGAGGATTGCAGAGAATCAAGAGATATTCCCTATTTCTGGATAGGAAGAACTAACATGGTGAAGAAGGCCATACTTCCAAAATTGTTGTACAGATTTAACACAATCCCTATCAAACTTCCACCAACATACCTCCCATATCTAGAGAAATCATTCCTAAAATTTATGATTTTAGGAGCCAGAAAAAACCCTAAAACAGCAAAGGCAATCCTGGCCGAGAAAGACAAGGGAGGAGGCATCAAAATTCCTGACTTGAACTTGTACTACAAAGCCACTGTGATAAAATCAATGTGGTATTCTCAACAAAATAGACTTGAGGATCAATGGAATAGAATAGAAGATGGAGAGGCATCTACCATCACACTCAGCCATCTGATCTTAGACAAAGGGGCCAACCAGCCTTACTGGAAGAAAGATAGCCTGTTTAACAAATGGTGCTTGAAAAACTGGCTTTCTATATGGCAAAAACTAAACCTTTACTAGGTTTATCACCATGCACTAAGCTAAAGTCAAATGGATTAAAGTTCTAAACATTAAAAGAGAAACACTCAATCTCTTGTAAGAGAAAATAGGAGTAACTCTTGAAGACATGGGGTAGAGAAAGAGTTCATGAACAAACATGTATTCACATGGGAAACACTTGAAAGAATTAACAACTGGGACCAACTCTTACTGAGAATTTTTTGCATGTAAAACAAAATTACCAACAAAGTCAAAAGACAACCCATAAATTTTGAAAAAATCTTAATAAGCAGACAAAGGTCTGCTGTCTAGAATTTATAAAGAACTAAAATCCATTAAGGAACTTAAATTTAAAGAGATAATCCAGAAATAGGCATCTGAAGTGAATACACGTTTCTCAGAGGACAAATTAAAGAAGCGAAAAAAATAAGCAAAGGTGTGCCACATCTCTAGCTAGCCATGAAATGCAAGTTAAAACAACACTGAGGTACCATTTCACTCCAGAAAGAATGGATATCATAAAGAAATCAAACAACAATTGTTGGAGAGGATATGGGGAAAAAGGAACACTTCTCCACTGCTGGTGGGAACGTAGATTGGTGCAACCATTGTGAGATCAGTCTGGAGACTTCTATCAAAACTAGGACTGCAAATTCCATTCAAGCCAGCTATCCCCTGACTGGAAATTTTCCCATAGGAACAGAAAACATCATAATATAGTGATGTAAGTTTATTTATGTTTATAACAGCACCATTTATAATAGCCAAATCTTGGAAACAACCAAATGCCTGTCACATGAGGAATGGATGAAAAAGATGTGGTATTTTTATACATTGGAGTAACACGCAGATACAAAGAATTATAGATTTGAAGCATTTTTACCTATATGGATGTCACTGGAGCATATACTCATAAGTGAAATACACCAAACACACATATGCAAATATCGTATAGTCTCCATAGAATAAAAAATCAAAAGAAGCAATATAAACAGAAAGGTATCACAACATCTAAAAGGAATTTAGGGAGATAGTTAGGGTAAACTGAACTCTATATGTTGCAGGATAATAATCACCTTCTCTTCTGCATAGTTAAAAACCTAAGTTTGCATATCAAAAATTGAAAAAATGGAAGAGCTGCAAGGACAGCCATCATTTTTTTTTTTTTTTTACTTTTTTTTTTTTTTTTTTTTTTGTCTTTTTGAGACAGGGTCTCACTATGCAGCTCAGGCTGGCCTTAAGCTCACTTTGTAGCTCAGACTGGTCTTGAACTCACAACAATCCTCCTGCCTCAGCCTCCCAAGTGCTGGGATTACAGGCCTGTGCCACCATGCCCCGCAGGACAGCCATCATTTTGGCCCTAGTCTTTCAAGGTTATTGAAGACTGAGGACATAGAAAAACCTGTAATGTAACATCATGTAACTCAGTTGTGCCCCAAATTTTCTTATCAAGGAGATTATGGAGCCACAGAGGAATGTGATCTATGATGTATAGTGTGCCTAAGGAGAGTCACATGGAGAGATAACTTTCTCTCAGGCTTTCACAGAGAGCAAACTTGTCAAGCAAAGGCCATGACTCATCCACATGGCTGCACTGAAAAATGATCTATAAAGTTAGGTATAGGGTTATAGGATAAACCCTGCAGGAACTTGACTGACGTCATCAGATACATAAGTTACATTTTTTTTTATATAGTTCTTGCTTTATCTTGGTCTTAACCATTCAACAGAAAAAGTATTTAAACAAAGCCATAATAATATGCTGAGCTGTAAATGGCTCGATTCAGCAACTTCTTTGGATAAACCACTACTATGGTGGACTGCTGGATTGTATTGGATTGTTTCGCTGAATTCAAGCACCTATAATAATTGAATGAAAATAGAATACCCTTCTCTAACAGGACTAAACAAAGAATAAAAGGAGATCACAAATGAAGGACCATTCTGTGTTTGTATAAACACTACAGTAAGGATAAATATGTAGTACTTTTGGGTAATTCTATGAGAAAAAAAGATTTGCACTAACAGTGTTTGGACGGGATATTGTGTCTGCTTCTTGTACCATGGATAACTACTAGGAAGACAACAAAGTAAAAAGTATTAATTACTGAAACTATGCTATAATTCAGCTTCAAAAAATAGGTTTACAACCATATTCTTTTAGTGTAATGAATAGAGGCATCTGTTCGAATAGTGTTTGCAAATAGAGTATCATGTATGCACGATGTACAACAACAACAAAAAAGAAACTACAGAAACAATATGCAATGCATTAATTATTCAATCTGTTTTACTAATTTGATTTGAAACTGTCTCATTGCTATTTGTTCTTCAATAAAATTATGGAAAATAAAAATAGAAAGAAATGACAAAAGAAATGGTAAAATCTATGTATGTATGTGACCAAATTTTTCTTTTTACTCAGAATTGGCAAAATCACTCTAAGAAATACATACAAATTTCTACAATTATGTAGAAAAACTCCAAATACTTCTGTTTAGGTGTCTGACACAAAGAAATATCTTCCACTATAACACAAAACTATGTATTATTAGCCTTAAAAATGTACACGTTTTTCTTTAGTAAATTCATAATTGGAAATACTTGGTTTTAATTTCCATGTTGAAAGATTCAAGCCAAAATAAAGTCTAATGTGTGAGGACAGAATTAAATATTTATACAGAATCAAATTGTTCCTAAGTTTCATATTCTCTAAGATCAACATGCTCGTTATGAGCTGAAAATCCAATATAACTGAAAATTTAGTGAGGTTTTTCTTCACTAAGAAAGAAATTAAATAAAATAGAGATGATATATACATTGTCTATGGCTGTCTTGCTCATTATGTACTATAAAAAAAAGGAAAATCCAGTATGAGACAAAGCCTTTTATTGAATAAATTGACAAGAATATCGTGAGTATTTAAATAACTTATAAAATTAATGAAAATCAATAATCATAAACAAGTAATGTGACCAAATTATTGAAGAAAATGTAAAAAACAATTGCAAAATGCAGTATCTAGCAAAAAAAAGCATATATGAAGTTTAGTAGGAGGAATCTATTATATTTTCTTCAAAGTGATAAAAATTTTAAAACTCTCATAGTATCAATTATTAAAAGGGTTTATAGCAGTAGAGTGTAGTGGCGCATGCCTCTAATCTTGCCTGCTCAGGAGACTGAGTTCAGAGTCAACAAAATTTGCAGCCATCCCCCTCCCCAAATTTTTCAAGACTGCTTTAAAATAAAACTAAACAAGTGTTGCTGGTGTAGCTCAGCTGTCTGGGCCCAGCCACATGTGCACAGATCTCAGCAGAGTCAACAAAGCAGCAACAACAGCAAAGAAGCACCAAGGCTTTATAGCATGGAGGACTTTCTTGTTTTCCAAGCCACACGTTCAAGTGAGTTACAATGTGCAGATCATTTTATTCAACTCTATTGATTCTAGCCAAGGAAAATGCCAACCCAAGAACACTTATTTGTTCAGCATATATTTGTAATTCTATCTTAATGTTAATAATCCTACATTGGAAATGGCACAACATGTATAAGAAAAATTACAAATAAATCATGTGGTAGTCTACATGTAGTTGTACTCAATAGACACTATAAATGAAAATAACTGCTGGAATTATACAAATTATGAAATTATATATTTAATTTGAAGGCATATAAAGGACTACTACATATTTACTTGTCTATTACCTATTTGGTATCTATCATCTATCACATAATTATCTATCATCTACTTGTAATTTGATGATACATAAAGTAAAAGAAATAAACACTTGTAGAAATTATGTAAACTGATAAAAATACAGAATAGTATGCTAGTTTTGTTTGATCAGGAAGCACACAGCTAGCATTATAACTGAAGAGTAAACTGGAATCACAAACTGTAATTGTAAGGTATTAATATTTTCAAAATGCTCACTGAAGCATATGGCATCCAGTGTTACAATTTGAAGAAGGTGAATGTGGGCAGGCAAATGCTCATTTGTATTTTTCATTCCCTTAATTTTTGTAAAGAAAATAAAATCTACTAATATTAATGTGCTACTCAGCTCTCTTATTCAGCTTTCTGTTATTTTACCTAAAAAGAGTACAGCTTCTGGAATTCAATAGAAAGAAAAGCATGAGATTTTCAGTTATTAAATATTTAAATTATATAAGTTGATGATCTGGACATCAACATACATATTAGGAAAATAAATATTGTGAAAATATTTTGATAATTTGATATTTAAAGATTATCACGTGAGAGTATTTATTAAACCATCCAATAATCCATTGAACATGCTTGCCTTATGGTTATTATCTGAGAGACAATCATATGTATAAGAAGTACAAGAAGTATACAGTAACATTAATAATTTCATACAAATTTTAGTATAAACTTGTTATCTAATAAGTATTAGTTTAACTTTAGTACTTATGTAATTTTGCAATCAAGATATTTTACTAAGAGATATACATATTTTTTCTCCTTTATAATTCAAATCCTTCTTTGAAGTATATGTTGGTTTCATCTTTTCTTAAATTAAGTATACCTTAGTTTATAAATATATTTATTTTACACTGCTACTAGTTCATTCCAACAAGGCGATAATTCAGAAAATCGTACTCAGAAAGACCACTGCATTTACTATAATATCAGTGGACCAGCCAGAAAGAAGTACACTATATATTATGAGGGATATGAGATAGATAAGAGACAAGAGAACAATAGAGACAAGTGCTTTTCTGTGTGTATGTGATACAGTATGTGCAGCAAGATATGATTGGACTCGGCTATTAAATCCAATGATTTGATTGTAGTGTTTGTTATAGGTTTGAAACATAGGATCCTTAATTTTTATTACTTAGTCATATTATCATTGTAGATCATACACTAGAGATGAAGTATATCTCTTCAAGTAAGATCACCTAGTTGACATATGAAAACTAAACTATTCCTACCAAAACTAAAAGGAACAGAGTATAATGGATATTTGAGTTCAAGATAAAGATGCAAAATACAAGCATTTTATTGCCATTAAACATAAAATCCATTAAACATAAGCAATGTTCAACTTCGATAGGACAGTACAGTATTTCTGAAACTGTTGTGGAAAATGCCTTCTGTTAAGAACACAAACACAAAAAAACAGACTCTATTTCCAGAAATGTGTGTGGCAGTTTTGCACTTTATAGTTCCGACATGCCCACTGACCTAACAACATAGAGCAAAGAGTAAGACATTAACCAAGTGGAATGGCTCATTAAGTACTCACACCGTCACCTGGCCGTGTTAAAATCTTGGTATTTACTGTGTCATTGCCAAATGCTGTACTCTTATCAGCAAAAAAGGCCACAGAAAATGGGCCCAGTGGAAAAGAATGTATGAACAGACCTGTATCATTAACTTCGGCAAGCTTAGTCAGTCCAGCATAAAAATGTGACCCTACTGAAACAATAAAATACCAACAGGATATCTTTCTTGTCTAGTAGAGAAGGAAAAGTAAATAACACAAAATAAATACAACACAGCCTAAGAAAAAAATGCTTACATCAATGCTCCTCTTAAAAAAAAAGGTAAAATATAATATAGGAAATACAAATAAAGTTACATTTAATACACATTTTTATGTTTGTGGGGTACATCTGACATTAAAATGCTAATATTGCTTAATTGGTTGATTGAACTAATAGAGATATATCACTAGCTAAAAGGGTGAGTATACATTTATTACAGAAAACATTAATAAAATGTAAATAGAGAAATATAACTTTCTGGAATTTTATCAACTCTGTAGTTTGAATTGCAATTCTAAATGTGTATTTCTTTAAAGACATGCAACCTGGCAGGGATGCAGGAGAGCTATGATCTCTGGGCCATGTTCGAGCAGACTTGGAAATTTCCTGACACCATTTAGGAAAACTCTGGGCAGTCTGTGGGACTCTATCTGAGTGATTACTGGGAGCTTCAGAAATGTCACAATGCAGGAGTGAAAGACAATCCCAATCCTCCAGCCTATCCAGAACAAATCCATGAGAAAATGACATACAAGGACTTGGAAATCACGAACATGAAATCTCTGAAGTGATAGCAACTGAAGGAAAGAAACAAATCCATCAGGCTATAAATGAAGTAAGAACACAAATAATCCCTCCGATCCAAAAAGAAAGGGCAACGATTGTGAAAGAATTGCTCAGCACAGCTAAAGAAAATACGTAGAGAAAAATAGACAAGAATAGGAAAAAATAATAGAAACACTGAATGAACAATGCAATAATGAATCAGAGCGCATGAAACAGATACAAACAGATTTCCAGGATATTAAGAACTTCATTGAAAGCTGGCAAAAGAGCTTGAATGAAACTGAAGATAGACTTTCAGACCTCGAAGACGGTGCTGTAGCTAATGAATGTGAAATGAAAGATTTCTTAAAGCTAACAAGAAACAAGGAAATAGCAACTCAGGAGCTACAAGATGATACAATAGAAAAATGATAGAAGAATAATAGTTATCACTGAAGCAGCAGGAGATAGGACAAATGGCATAAAAAGACTATTTGCAGAACTACTAGCAGAAAATTTTCCAAACATGAGAAAAGAAACTGACATACAGTTAAGCAAAACACATAGAACTCCACACAGCCACAGTCACAATAAATCTACACCAAGACACATAATAATCAATATCTTAGAACTTCAACAAAATAATAGATTATTAAAAGCTGCTCATGAGGAGAAACAGATTACCTACAATGGAAAGCCCTACAGAATCACAGGAGATTTCTCAATGAAAACCTTCAAATCAAGAAGAGCTTTGAGTGAAGTAATTCAGATCCTGAAAGAAAATGACTTTGAACACAGATTGATGTGCCCTGAAAATCTATGTATCAAACTCAATGTTGAAATAATATCCTTCCATGCCAAAGAATAATTGAAAAAAATTCATGAACATGAAACCAACCAGAAAATAGAACTGATAGGTATTCTAGAAAAAGATAGAAGCAATCACAGCTTCAAGAACAACAGAAAGGAAACAACTAACAGAGCAAGTAATTAAAAGGAGGGCAAAATTACGGATTCCAGAATATGAAATTAACATGGCAAAGATATTCAAAGACATATCAGTTATAAACATGAATGTAAACTACCTCAGTAACCAATCAAAAGAAACAGACTGGCAGAGCAGATTAAGAAACAAAATCCAACAATGTCTTGCATTAAAGAAACACATTTAACTCAAAAGGAAATTCACACCGTGAAAGTGAAAGGATGGAAAACAATTCTCCACATCACAGGAAAACAGAGAAAAGCATTGCTGAAAATATCAAGCTCAAAACAAAAAATCTTCCAAAGAGATAAAGGTCAGTGTATACTTCCTAAGGGAAAAATGCAAGAGCAAGATATAACAATAACGAATATAGATGCATCCAATGTAGGAGCACCCTTCTACATAAGGCAAATTTTAGCAGATATGAAAAATAAAATGAGCAATATTATAATAGTAATAGGGATTTTAACACTCCACTGTCACAAAGAAATAGATCAACTAGGGCCAGACAAGTAGCTCAGTGGATTAAAGCACCTGCAAGCAGGCACATGGGTCTGCAATGCTGCCCCCCCCCCCCGGGGTGTGCTGAGCAGCCAATTGAGATTGAGTGTGGTGACACACACATGTAATCTCAGCACTTTGGAAGCTATAAACAGGACAGTCAGTACAAGTCCAATCTAGTAGTGAGACCCTGAACTTTCTGCAGACCCTTCCCTAAAATACAGAAAGAAAAGAAAAGAAATAGATCAACTATGCAAAATCTCAAAAAGAAATAACAACTAAACCAAACTTAAAAAAAAAAAAAACTTGGTAGACCTTTATAGAGTTTCACCCAGCAACAACAAAATACACATACTTTCAGCTGCACATAGAACATTCTCCAAAATAGGCCATATGCTATCACACAAAACATGCTTAAGAAAATGCAAAGCAACAGAAATTATCCCATGCGTACTATCTGATAATAGTGCAAATAAACAGAAAATTATTGAAAAAAGAAACTAAAAACACACTATCACATGAAAAGTAAATAACAACCTCCTATACAACCAGTGGGTCACAGATGAAATTAAAGAAGAAATTTTTTAAAAATTACAATTAAATGAAAATGAAGATACTACTTACTGCAACCTGAAGGATGTAAGGAAAGCTGTCTTAAGAAGAAAATTTTTAACAGTAAATTTGCACATTAGGAAAACAGAATAAGTGATCTTATGCTACACTTCAATCTCTTGTGAAAAGAGAGGGCTGGCCAGATAACTCAGCAGATTAATCACCTCCTCAGAGGGGTTCAAACCCCTGGGTGCTGTGCTGGCCTCGTCCCCACGGTAGGCTGACACAGAGAATGAGACTGGGTGTAGTGGCACATGCCTTTAATACAGTGCTTGGGTGGCTAAAAACTAGAAAATTACAAAGATTAGAGCAAAATATAAAGCACTGGAAATGAAGAAAATAGTATAAAAATAAAATAATCAAAATGTTGCTTCTTTGAAAGAATAAATGAAATTGATGAAGTCCTAGGCAGCCTAATCAAAGAAAGGAAAAAGGCAAAAAAATTCATGCAATAAACAACAAAAAGTGTGAAATCACTGTACACTCTGGATGAACTGAGCAGAACATCCATACCTACTTCCAAAATCTTTACACTTACAGGATGAAACACACAGGAAAATAACAGTTTTCTAAATATATATGAGATGCCAAAGCTGATTTAGGAGTTTTACAAGCTACGCATAATCTAAAAACAAGAAATGAAATTGAAATTATAATAATAAAATAATTACCTACAAAAAAAGTCCAGACAGAGCGCCCTGTGAGTTACAACTTCCACCACACTTTAGATACTTTAAGATCCCCCAGCTCCAGGAAGTGTGAGTATGTAGGAGAGCTTCTGCTCTCTTCTGCACCCACCAGATTAAGCCCAGGCCAGCTGTATGAGAGAGACCTTTCCCTGCCTTCTGCAGACCTCCACCATGCCTCCAGAGGCAGCATGCCTCCCTGCATGCTGCATCCAGCTCAGTACAGGCACAGCGAGTATGTGGGAGAGCTTTCGGATGCCCTGCACCCCTGGGACCTCTTAGGACTAAAACTCAGGAACGTTTCATGAGTGAGACACTCTCCCATGCCATCCAAACCCTTCCACCCCTCTGGAGGCCCACTCCCAAGCCCACCTTATGAGTAAGAACTTCTGAGACGCTGTCAGAACTCCCAGATCCAGCCCAAGGCCAGTCCTGGCTACAGTGTGGGAGAGCTTCTGTGGTTCCCTGGGCCAGGGGCAAAACAGATGGGCACCACATGTTCACTTCCAAGGGCTGCACCAGGAAGGAGCTTAACACAACAGCTACCCAAGCCAGGAATAACTGGATAAACTCAAACTTAATAGAGCTGCACCCAAATTTCATTTGGTGCTAAGGATATAACTGCTCAAAACTTCTACACCAAAACTCAGAGGTCAGTGCTATAAGAAATGATAAAGAAAAGAAGCAAAATGGAAATTCAGGACTCAAGCCCACCCAGAATAAGTGCCGAGGACACTAACTCAGCTGAAATGTATGAATTAATAGTGGCATAAGTAAAGAAACAACAGCACAAAGGTATAGAGGAAATCCGCAGAATCAATTTGAGAAATAAAAAAAGAAATCTCTGAATTCATAGCATCTGAAGTAAAACATCAAATGCAGAAATATACAGAGAAAGCCAAATCTAAAAAATACTATGCAGTAAAAGAATTAAGAACTGCTTTTAAAGAAGATATTGAGAAGATGCAGCTAGGAGAACACACTCAAAAGTGAAATGAGTCAGACCTGCATGAACAAACATCATATTGTCTCCTTAGTGTGAGCATCTTAGTGAAATAACTTATTCAAAAGGATAGAATTACTGAGCTAAGGAGAAGGAAAGGTATGGACTGGCCAAAAGAGACATATCGTGTGTAAGCAAGATGGTTTGCACAACTGTTCTGTGCCCATGGAAAGAAGCAGTGATTGTTTTAATTTGTTTCACCTCCTTTTTTCAATTGTTTCTTCTTTTTGTCTTCTTAATTTCTTATACATTTTTTCTTCTTCTTGCAATTTTACATGCATGTATCTAATAATGTGAATAACTGTAGATCCTTTGTCTGTGTCATCCACGTGGATGAGTTACGGCCAGGAGACACCACTGTGCATTACACAAATATTTTGAAATTCGTTATTACTTTCTTAAGTCAAAATTTGTATCATTTGTAATTTTTCTATTTTAATTATAACTTGATTTTCTTTAAAAACATTTAAAAAAACAATGATATATCCAAAAATTTGTAAAAATGATGGTTAAAGAACTTTTAATTTTTTTAAATAAAAATGTCCTTTTACATTCTCAAAATATTTGTGGTATAGATCTTGGGACATCATAAAGTGCATTACCCTAATTATTACTTTGTTAAGTGAAAATCTGTATCACTTATAATTTTCTTCTATTTTCATTCTAACTGTACTCTCTTTAAAAATAAAATATAGTAAAAACACAATACCAGAAAATTTGTAAAAATTATAGTGGTTAAAGAACTTGCAATTTTTTAAATATAAATTTTATTTTCTATGTCAAAATAATTGTATAGTTCTTAGTATATCATACAGTGTATTACCCAGATTGTCGAATTATAAAAGAAGATTTTACATGCCTCACTACATAACAAGTAATATCCTACATACCATAGAAATGTAGACAATAACAATAAATTTATCTAAACTTGCATAGCTAAAAAATAAAAATTAAATAAAACTTATTGTTTTACAGCAGGTGTAGATAAATGGCTTTTATAGATTGTCAGATGTCACTTATGTTAGGCTTATGATCATAAAGTTCTCTGCAACCACTTAACTAGAATATTGAATCCTGAAAGCAGGAATATACATTGCTTCAAGAAAGTCTCCAGGTTGTGCTCCAAAAAAATTATTTAAAAACATAGATGGTAAAGAAGATGTTTGCAAGATGCCTCTGCACCAACTAGAATGGTACTCAGAGTTAAATTTATCATTTTCATTGTAATAGAAAATATTACTAAGTTGAATATTATTAGAAATATATTTAACTCAGCCTTTTTTGTTTGTATTAATTTTGAGAGATAAATTGTACTAGGAATGAAACTGAGGACCCCTGTTTCTCAGGCAGGTTCTGTACCACTGAGCTATACCTGTGGCCCTCTCATAGAATCTTATCGCCCAGATATTCAGTTATAATTCCCATGGATAGACATTCCTTGTTCAATCCAATCAATGCTGGAGTGGCAACCATATTGTTATCCTGTCCAATAAATCATGATTTCTGTCCTTTTCTCTTTGCTATTTTACAACTAAAATACAACAGAGCAGAACAACATTGAAATAGCAATACTTATTTGGGGACAACTTCAGTTTCAAATAACAACACAGTAAATAAATGTCAGTGACAGATAATCACAAAAACATGAACCCTTTTTTTTCAAGAATGTGCTTTCAGGAGCAGTGTTCTGAGCCATCACTCTCAAAACAGGTACAGTCACTTCAGTGCCACTATATTTTACTCAATCAATTATCAAACATTGACAGTATCAGTACGCCCCTTCAACAGTTTTAACATAACTTGTCATTTCAATGCTAAATATTTTCTGTGCGACATAAAAGTAACTCAAGTACTAGTTTTCTTGTCATGGTGGAGGAATGGAATCTTGAAGATTTAGATGAAAATTTCTGGCATATCTGTGCAAGAAAGTAGAAGATACATTGAGTTTTGATGTTCCTCATTCATTGTTATCCAGTAGATATAAGGAAAAAATACAATGTCTGTCCATCCTTAGTGGGCTCAATAGAAGAATGAGCTTTGTCCAATCTAATCAGAATTATTCATCAAGAACAGAATTACTAAAATGATGTTTCTATCTTCTATCTTCTTTCTTCTTTCTTTCTTTCTCTCTTTGTTCTTTTTCTTTTTATGTTCTTCTGTATTTAGGACAGGGTGTATAGTTTCTACAAGGTTTCACTACATAGTTTGGACTTGTAATGTTCCTCCTGTTTTCAGCCTCCCAAGCACTGGGATTACAGGTGCATACCACCATGCCCAATCTCAACTGCCATTCAGTGTACCCTGGGGGTGGGAATGACACTGTACACCAGGGATTGGACCCCAGCAGCTGAGCTCTACCTAAGCAGGTGCTTTAGACTGCTAAGCTATCATGCTGGACCTGGTCTTTTTTTATTTCTAAGGAAAAAAAAATGTATACTAATTGAATAAAACTTTATTGTTTTTAACATCAAGACAAGTACGAATATTAATAAAAATCCAATGCACCACACTTTCAAGAGGCTAATTTTGTTGGTATTGTTTATAGCAAAGTCTCCTTCTTCCTTCCTTTCTTTCTTTCTTTCTTTCTTTCTTTCATTCTCTTTCTTTCTTTCTTTCTTTCTTTTTCTTTCTTTTTCTTCTTTCTTTCTTTCTTTCTTTCTTTCTTTCTTTCTTTCTTTCCTTCCTTCCTTCTATCTTTTTTCTTTCTGTCTTTCTTCTTTCTGTTTTATTTTCCTTTTTGAGAACTTTGTTGTCAACATACAGGCTGTGTAAATAATTTGGGTTTTGGTAGCCAAAGTATTATGTATATGTTATATTTGTTGACTAAAACAAATGTACATCAAAGAAAGCTTTATAAAAATAAAGAAATCTATTTTTCAGTTTAAAAAATTATTTTTTTAAAAATATTTCTCATATAACTATCTCATTTAATCATGAATGTATATAAAGTTCAATCATTAATGAAAGGTAACATATTGTTGCCTAACTTTACAAACTAATATGCCAATATGCTCGAGTTTTTCTGATTATACCTCCCTAAATACATTTGTTTGTCTTCATGTGACATATGCTGCTATCACAATAATTGTTCTCTTTATAGTTACTTAGAATTTCTTTTGAGTAGTAACTGTCAGTTTCAATTGTACATTGATATTATATGGGGGAAAGAAAGTTCTCAAAAAATATGAATGTGTGGTGAGGTTAAGGAGATAGCTCAGTAGAATAAGTGCTTCCCTGGTAAGAGCAAGGGCCAGAATTCAATCCCAGGTTCTGAAAAAAATGTATAGGATTTACCCACAAAGCTTTAGATGTAATTGGACTAGATAACCCTCACATTCTGTTGTTATCTCATAGGATGACAGAGCTTCTTATATAAGGAATAGTTAGAATCTGTCCATGTTCTGACTTGACATTCCTTACATCCAATTATCAAAGAAATGGTGGGAGACAATAACACATTTGAGTCTAAATCTACTTTTTTTACAAATAATGCATTGCAAATTTGCATAACTTTATCCTCTGCAGTTTTCTTTCCTTTTCTCTCTTAATGTTGTTATCATTCTGAGAATGAACTGTTATCTATATTGAGAATGAAGCATTTGGGGAATGAGAAAGTTCAGAGGGATGCAATTTCCTTACAAAAAATGTTCAAGAAATGAGCTATCCAGTAGAACATCAATTTATTCAGATAAATATGCTTTTAACTGTGCTCCACACTCCAACTAAGTGTCTTAAACCTTTCCTAGCCTTAAAAGAACTAGATGGAAACATATAGGCTAAACAAAAACATTGAAGGGTGTCGTGACCTCAAGACAAAGACTATGAGAACTATACTGCTACATGTCAGGTGGAGATTCTTATTCAATAAGGTAAGTGAGGCACCTCAGCATTGGAGCTACAATTATATTTACACAGTAAATAGATCAACATAATTTGGTTTTTGTTATATAATTTTGATGAACTAAGAAAGACATGCTCCATTATAGCTGGAATGCTGTCAGAAAGAAGAGGTATTTTTTCCAATTGTATCTCATTAAATGTAGAATAAGGATAAAGCTGTCACTATTAAACAGGCATTAATTTTATAATTTATCTTTAGTAGAAATTATATGATATATTGAAATATGCAAGACTTTGTCTTTGAGCCAGCCAAATAGCTCAGCGGATTAAAGTGCCTGTCTAGGCAAATGCAGGGGTCAGGGGTTCGATCCCTGGGCCTGGCAAGCCAGCCCTGTCCCCAGGGTGCGCTGAGACAGTGATTCAAACTGGGCATGGTGGCGCTTGCCTATAATCCCAGCTCCTGGGAGGCTGGAAACAGGCAGATAACCATGAGTCTGATCTAGTAGTGAGACCCTGAACAACCTGTAGACCCTTCCCTAAAATACAAAAAAAAAGACTTTGACTTTTATTTCTTTTTAATGGTCTTAGAGTGACAATTTAGGTGTTTATGCTCTCTGAATTGTTATGACCAGAAAGAAAAACATATGGCCCCATATGACCACTGAATAAGGTCTTAAAAATGTGCAGTCATTTTTGGGATAAGAAATTCTAAAAATGGAGAGACTACATAATAAATTATTTTAACAAGGATGAAATTATCTCTATAAAGTCAAATCTGAAGAAATGTTTAATACTTTAAAAATTATAAGCCCACAAGTTGCATGAACCTATTGATGCTTTTGTGTGATATATTAACAAGATCATTCATTAAGTTATTCATAGTTTTGAAATAAAGTTTCCATTACATCTTGGCACTGTCAAGAGTTTATTATTTCTGAAAATTCAAAATAGAAAGCTGACCTTTTGAAATTGGGTTATTAAATGTTTCTCATTTAACTGTGCTCTACACTCCAGCTAAGTGTCTTAAATAAAGCATGCTTTATGTGTATATTTATCTGTGGTGTAGTGAATGAAATGTTCACTTAATGCATAGCAATTTGTTAGCATGATAGCATGGGGGATATTTTTAGAAGTTTGTTGTAAAACTCTAAGACTTTGAATAGAAAAAAGGCCATTCAGTTTAATAGAGCTTCTTTCATCAGGGTTATTAAATGTATTTTTCACATAGAAAATTAAGGAAACCCTAATACTGGACCATTTTGGTACTATCTTACTATTGTAAACTTTTTTTTAAACATCCAAAAGTATTGCCTTGGTTCAAAGAGTCAAACTACATTTTATGCTTAACAGCATTTGGAAACTTGATTGCCACAGTTCATTTGTTGTGGAAGACGTTAAAAGAACATGATCAACTCCTACGCTTTTAATATTTTTATGTCATTGAACCATTTAAATAAGTCAGATTCTAGGCATTTGATGAAACATTAATTTTAATATATACAGAAAAATTCCTTAAGTGTGGGAGTGCAAGGATGAATAAAGATCAGTGAAGCTTAAATGCCCCTCTTGAAAATCTGCTAAAACTACACTTTAAGGTATGAATGGCTTTCTTAGGTTTATGTAACAGCTGGAAAGAAACTTCAAAACATACCAAAGACTTTTTCTTCCATTAAATTCTACTAGTTTTTGGTAGTATGTTAATCCAAATCAGTTTGTGTAATCTTTTTATACTAATGTTCATCAATAATTTTAAATTCTGGATCTTTTTTGTAATCTTACCAAATAAAAGTATATATTTTACTCATCCACATGGATGACACAGACAAAGGAACTACAGAATAATGTACAGGACTACAAGATAAACCCTGAGAAGACTTCAATGACCACATAGGAAATATAAAGTTCATGTGTTGGTATATAAGTTTTGATCTACCTAGGTCTTAACCATCCAGCAGAAAAGTATAAAAGTATAAAAATGAAGTATACATCGTGAGCC
>PVKA01042515.1:0-17374 GCA_004027165.1 Ctenomys sociabilis | reverse complement strand
AAGATGTAGACAGAGTGAACTTTAGAAAAATATTTCTGAAATGAATACATAACATGAGATTAATAATAGATTGCATGTTCTAAAACATTTTAAACTTAAATGAATATAACAATAAAAATTGTCTAAAATAAACATGAAAAAAAAGAAAAATAAAAAATAAATAAATTAATAAAGATAAGTTTTTTCATGCTTGTTTAAAGAAAAAATAAATAAATAAATAAAAAAGGCAGAATCCCAGTGCTCCTTCTGCATGACTTATATAAATTATCTGGATGGACTAGGGTCGGGTTTGTCAGGAGAGTGGATGAGTGTTCTACAGGGCTCAGCCTGGGAGGGAGGGTGGAGTACTCCATTCTCTCTCTAGCAGGCAGGCTGTGACACATCACCACTATCCAGCCCACAGCTGAAACAGACACAAATTGTTGATTTAAATTAAAAAAACAGGGTCAGCCAGCCAGCTCAGTGGACTAAAGTGCCTGCTTAGGCAGAGCACAGTGGCCTGGGATCAATACCTCGTGTGCCGTGCCAGCCGCACCCCGGGGCATGCCGAGGTGGCAACTGAGACGGCATGGTGGGGCACCCCTGTAACCCCAGCGCTTGGGAAGATGAAAACAGGGAGATTACTATGACTCTGATCTGTGTAGTGAGACCCTGTAGAGCCTGTACTAAAATTTAAAAAGTAAAATAAAAAAAAAAAAGAAATTAAAGGACCAGTCAAATAGCTCAGCAGATTAAGTGCCTGCCATGGTGGCTCCACTCCTAGGGCGCATTGAAATGGCAATTGACACAGGTGCATTGGTGCGTGACTGTAATCTGAGTTCTTAGGAGGTTGTAAACAGGAGGATTACTAGGAGTCCAATCTAGTAGTGAGACCCTGAACACTCTATAGACCCTACCTTAAATTAAAAAAAAAAAAAAATCAATTTGACCTGGGAAGGTGACTGAGATTCTGTCAGTCACGGTAGAATTATTCAGAAAAAGCCCAAGACAGGAAGCAGCAACCTGGGCCAGACATAGGTCTGAAATACAATCACTGCTTTTATCATGAAAAGAGTTTTAGGGACCGGGGAGACAGCATAAGTGCCTGACTCAAAAGTGTAAGTTCCCGAGTTTGACCCCTGATACTGTAAAAATAAAATAAAATAAAGTAAAATAAAATAAATGAAAAGAGTCTTAGAAGGGACTATTCCACAGAAGCAGCCACCATTTGTTTTTCCATTTCAACTTATCATCCTACAGGTCTTGCTGCAAATGATTACATCCGGGCTATGACAACGGCAGAAAGGCAGTAAGAAAACAAACAGATAATAAATGAAACAATTACTGATTATGGTAAGTATTAGGGAGGAAATAAATGGAGCAATAACTGTGGGAGTGAATCAGTTGGTCTCAGCTGGAAGCAGCGGGCAGACTCAAATCATGCAATTTATTAAAGAGACAGTTTGCTGTGGTTTGGGCAAAATTAGACAAAGTATAAACTTACATGGGCTTCAAACACTGGGACTCCATTTTTATTCTTAGCCTAAAGGGGCAAGGAAAGAGAGCAGCTTCTAGAACCTGGAATAAGAGGCTTCTCAGGAGCAGCGACCTTTGGAGGAAACACTGGCAAAGGGGAAGAAGAAACAAGCAAGACCAAATGTCAGGCATGATGCCCACACCTGGGCCCAGCCCTGGGACGCGTTACTTCTAGGTGGAATTTCTCTGATGTAGGTGCAACAACGCACCGACTTAAGTGCCAGCACGGCAGGCACTCAATCTGCTGAATCATTTGGCCGGTCCTTTAATTTTTTTTTATTTTACTTTTTATTTATTTTTTTAATGTATTTATTTTTTTAAATTTTATTCCAGGGTCTTGAGGGTCTCACTACACAGACTGGACTCACAGTGATCCTCTGGTTTTCATCTTCCCAAACCCTGGGCTCTGAGTTCCAACTTTCTATATAGTGGCTGGCCTTGGGTACAGGACTTCTCTGGGTCTCAGGCTTCTCTATTTGACAACAGGATAATGATACTACCCAGATTAATCATAGCATTTAGACAAAGTGTGTAAAATCCCCATCACATGTCTATTCCTGTCCTTCAAGGTAAGAAATATAAGACAATGGGTGAGAGAGTAGTCCTCTGAGATCCACAGCTCAGGTTTGCAAACAACCAGCTCTATTACTTGGGGCCACTTAGTCTTCCACTTCTAAAAAAAATAGGACAGGGCCAGGGAGATAGCCCAGTAGAATAAGCACTTACCTGGCAAGTGCAAGGTTCTGAGATCAATCCCTGGTTCCACCAAAAAAAAAAAAAAAAAAAAAAGATAAAAATTGTTGTCATATTAGGCACTTAGAACATCTTCCTTCAGCTGTACTATTTTGCAGCTATATACAACATTACAAAGAGCTTTCCAGAAAATTCTATGAGATTTTTCTCAGTACTTTTAGTTTAACCATAGTACTTTGTTACCTAGAGTTAGCTAAATATGGTGTTATTAGAATTTTAACTGTACCAAGATTGTACCAATAAGAAACTAACCTGTCCTTACCTTGCCCTACGTAACAAGCAGTCAAGATGCACAGAGTAGAGAGAAAAAAGACACCAGAAGAAAAGAACAGGTTACCTCAGATTCCCAGTGGAACAAAGCAGCTCTGACCTCAACCTTCTGCATCTTAATTTATTGCCTTAACTGCTTTTTTGGTTCCCTGGTGTGACCTGGTATGAACCATAAGAAATTCAGGTGACTAAGAAGGGAACAGCTAATTTAAATAAATAGTTTAGACAGAATGAGCTCCCTCCTCCCAGGGCTCTCTGGGAGATAATGGTGGCTTGCATTTGAGGGCTAGCTCAGGGTGGTTGTTTGATGCCTCCAGGGCTAAACATTGCTATAGCAACAAATGACTTAGCAACACTTTTGAACAGGCTGCTATTTTGAAAGAGTTTACATAATAGGGATTTGTTAGGTTCTCTCTGGAAGGGATAACATAAGGATTTTTTTCCTTCCCTTTTCTTAAACATAAGGACATTGAAGGAGTAATCCTCTTTCAAAACTTGCACAATAGAGGACTGAAAGGCTTTGCACTGAAATGTTGCATTTATGTTTCCTAAGTAGAGGTTTTACAGGTGATTTTTTTTTTGTTTTTCTTTTTTGAGCACCAAACTGAATCTTCCATGATGTTCACTATTCTTACTTCTTTTTATTTAAACAGAAAAATGCTGCATTTGTATTCATCATTTCATAGTTTTCTAACACAATATGGATTTGTGAATTGGAACTAAATGCTAAAAAGTACTAAGTATTTTAAACAGTCCATAAGATATGAAAATTTGAACATATATGGGCATAATGTCATGTTTCAATATGTATATGCATTGTGAAATGTTTAAATCAATTTAGACCCAACTCCTCAAACATTATAGCTAGCTTTATAATGAAAGGTTTCTGTTTCGTAGCTAGAAAATTCTACATTAGAAACCATAATTTGACGATAAGATAGAAGTCTGGAAAAACAGGAAAGGTATATATGGCCCAAGTGAAGACTGTATGTCAGTAGAGAGATGGCCCAGTGGGTTTTACAGACTATGACCTTCTGGCATTTGCTAGCATTGATGAAGCATGACCAAAGGCCAATGAGTGATACAAGGCCAATCAACACCTCTCTGAGGGGAAAATTGAAAGATCGGGATAAAGCAAGGAGTCCTACCACTGCCCACTCTCCTGTTCTATCACTCAGCAGAGCATGGAAGAATTCTTCTAAGGAGATCAAAACCATGTTTCAGCAGTAGACATGTCTGTTGTTAAGGAGTGATATGAGTCTTTACCCAGGGATCTCATGACTTTGAAAGTAAATGAGAGCTGAGAGAAAGCCCACGTGATGTGTGGATATTTATTTTTATATGGTGAATGTCACCTTCCTGCTGGACAAAATATTTGAGATAATACAAAAGGAGAACATGTATGTTCAGCCTTACAGTTCTATAGGTTTCAGTCCATTGATACTTGGCCTTGTCACTTTGGTCCTATAACAGCACAGTACACTTGGGGGACAGTACATGAGGCTGCTCATCTCATGCTGAGGAATCAGAGACAGGAAACAAGAAAAGAAGCACCAGAATCCCAATATCCACTCAAGGCACAGCCCCAGTGACCTAATTTCTTTATGCTAGTTGTGTCAGTCAGTGTTTTCCTAGAGGAACAGATATAATGCAAGGTATGCAAATGTAAAACAAATTACAAAATTGGCTTACAATAGCCATCCAGAGTTGAATGGGGAAGTATGTAGAAGGCGTCTGCACTCTGGAAGCTGAAGAGTTCAGTCCCAGACCTGAAGCTCACTGCAAGCCCATATCAGGAAGCCGATAGATCTGCGACAGAAGACTCAAGGTATGCCAGAAGGTTGAAGATTCTCCTCCAGAAGGCTGAAGGATCTGGCAGGAAGACCGAAGGACTCAAAGTGGAGATGGAAGAGTCTGCACTGGAAGCTAGGAGACCACACCTAAGGTGAAAGTGAAGGCTGGAGCTCCTGCAAAGATCAGAAGCCAGCCCAGCCCTCTTCAGACCCTTTGAGGGAACATTGAAGATTCAACTCAGAACAGCAAAGTTTGGTGATTCATGAAAGCCTTAAGATGTGTTTTTACTAGAAATAATGTTTTTCATTGTGGGATGAAGGACCCTCACCGCTGCCATCCTGGTCTGAGCAGAGACTATTTTAAATCTCTTTCCCCTGTGATTTTCCCCCTGCGCCAGATACATAGACCTGGGTGTACGAACCTGGTAAGCACAGCTATACTCTCTAATTCCCAATCACACTGTTCAGCCCTGTCCTTGACAAAAAACATGGAACTCCTGGTATGTTTTCAAGTCCTGTACTGGATGGAGGGTACTGAACTGTCCCCCTTGAAAGTCCCATTGTGATGTTTTCCTTCCATAACCTCTTTCTTTCTTTCTTTCTGGCTTTTAAAAACATTTATTTTCAGTACATTAAATTTATTCATACATAAAGTACAGTTTTCCCTTTTTAATGAAGTATATTAAAACATGATTCCCCAAATATTTGACATTTATATTTCAAAATCAAACTAGCAACATATTAAATATTTACAAAACCATATCTTTGAAAAATATTTATAAAGTTACATGCAATTTTGTAGAATTGACAAAAGAATGGCTCAAAAATGGGAGGATTGCCCTTCATTCCTAAAGAAAAAGTATGTCCCATAGAAACCGAGAGGGGTTGTGGTCTTGGTACAACGCCTGGTTCCAGCTGGATGGCAGTGTCCCAGCAGCAGGGCCTCACCAGGGTCTGGCCTCCTCCACCAGCACAGCCTGTGATTCTACGACCCTGCGAGTATGCGGTAAGATGCCCAGGACTGAGCCACAGTCCAGCCTCATTAGGCCCATGGCCCTTTATGTCACCTGGCTTGTTTTTGTAGTCACCTGCCCTTGGGAAAACAGCACATTCCCTGGGTCCCCAGTTCTTAGCTAGACAGTTTCCCTTACAACTTTAAGACCTGGGTAGGTGATGCTCCCAACAGGACACAAACTGATGACAAATAAGTGATACTGCCAAGACATAAAGCAGGAAGGGACTGGAGGATAGAGGAGGGAGGGTATGATTCAGCTCCCATTGAGGGACATTCAGGCCAAGATATAGCCTCTGTGCTGTGCCTACTGGGCACACAGAAGGAGAATCAAATGGAGAGCCAGGTTCTTGTACTGAAGACCTAGACCCCTAATTTATGAAGTACAATACGGACCCTGCTGACTACTACACTAACAAGCTGACTCTGAGTCCTGGGGAGATACAGATGCTGCTGGTTGGCTTCATACCCACCTGCACGCATTCAGGAAAGTACCACAAGTTTACTGTTAAGTGCTATCTACTTCCCATTCCTCAGTGCTCTTTGGCAGCTAAGAATTTTAACATTAAACATCTCTCCAATTTTTGGTATTAGCATAAATAAAAATTAGAAAATAAGGTAGATGATGGAAATATTTTGCTTAAAAATAGAAAGGTTAAGTAATAGTTTTATCCCAACATTGTGTTCCACTTGAGCTGTACACTTCCTGGCCCCCTTTCCTGGAGACAGGCATGCGGGGTTGGAAACAAGATGTGACAGACTCCATGCCCTCAAGCGCTCCCTTTCCTGATGTTCCTGACCCTGCACCGATAGCAAAGCCCGTATGAAAGTCACCCGGTCTGGTCTCTCCTGCCAGAGTGATGCCTCTCAGTTTCATTCTGAAACAAGCTTGTCTGGTGATTTCATACATCTGTTCCTTTTTTCTTTTTCCTAACATGGTTGGGCATTGAAAGACAAAGGGGAATTTGGAGAGGAAAATAACCTAAGACAGAAAAACTTCACATGCATTTGTTAAGCTTCTTCTAGGCATTCTGTTGGAAAGAATTCATGGTAGTATGATGAATAAACAACTGTAATATAATACTTCGTAAACAGTATAATGCTGTGGTGAAAAACCAACATGGTGTCTGACTTGTGTCTGAACCCAGCTCTAAGCAAATAATCAATGTTCTGGCCTTTGGGTATTTGCTTAAGCTTTCAAAAGCAGACAGTGCAGCCAGGATCTGAGCCCATGAGTACACTATCTAAGGCCTGAGATGCTTAGGGGTTTAGGCAAGAAGGACATGCGGCTTTCCAGGGAGTCCTCTTTTTTTTTTTTCTATTTTAGTACAGGATCTACAGGGTCTTACTATGTAGATCGGCTTGTAGTGATTCTCCTGTGTTCAGCCTTCCAAGCATTGGGATTATAGGTGCACTGCCACACCCAGTCTCAGTTATCATCTAAGTGCACCCTGGAGGCGGGGCCAGCATGGCACACCTGGATCGAACCCCAGTCCCTGCATCTGCCTAAGCAGGCACTTTAGTCCGCTGACCTATCTGGCTCGCCCTCCAAGAAGTCCTCTCGCTCCTCTGATCACTTTAGACAATTTGTCTTGCTCTGGTTGCAGATTGGCCTGGGTAGTGTCTTGCCCTCAGCCCCTCCACCCACCCCATGCCTAAGAATCCAGGCCTTGGGATATTGTTTGGTTTCCTCATCCATCTTCTATACCATAGATATCGTATCAACCACCTGCATCCCAGTGCCACCTGCATATGACCCTTTAGTGGTTCCATCACATGTCAACCCCTAACAGCCTATGTAGCCTATTGTGGCCTGGCCCCAGCCCTCTCCAGCCTCACCGGGACTGCCGCTCACCCTCACTCCCTGCATTCCAGCCTTGCTGACCTTCTTGCAGACTCACCCACACAGAAGTGGCCTCCTGGAGCAGTGCTTTTGCAGTTTCTCCCTCTGCCTGCAATGCTCCCATCTCTTTTTCAGCTCAGCCTGAATGTCTCTTCCTCTGGAGAGCCTTTCCTGAAAGCTTCTGGTCATAATTTGGGGTTTTGCCAGGGGAGCAGTACAATACAGGGCACATATTTTATTAGATCATTTATAGCAGTCACTCAAAGTATCATTCACAAAAGGAGTGTGCAGGAAATCTATCCACATACTACAAACCAAATAATGTACCTGAGGACATGGATCCCATAAGAATGCCTTGCGTGAGTTCAGCTGAAGGCCTAGAGCTCATAACAGTGCCTCCCACACACATCTAACTGGAGGCCTAGAGTCCATAACAATGTCTCTCACAGGCCTGTTTCATGGATCTGTTGCTAGGAAGACCTAAAGGCCAGTGGAGAAAGCTGGAAAGTCTATGCCAGCAGGATGAAGGATCTGTGCTAGCAGGCTGAGGAATCTGAACAACAGCCAAGAAGTGACACTAATGGTTTATCCTTCAATTGGCCTTAAGCAATAGGTACTGGTCTAGCTGAGGTGCTGGTGATAGTCTTTGAAGGTGGCATACGTGTTTCCCTGGTAAGCCTGCTGCTCCTTAATGTGAGCCGGGTGGAGACAGGAGGGTAGAGCTAATGCTCCATGCCACCAGCTGGGATTGAGCCTGGAGATAGAGGCTATGACTTCCTGGGGCTTGAAAGACTACATCAAAGCTGAAGCACCAGACCCCAAAAACATTAGATGCTATCTCTATGGCATAATATTATAATGCAGATTACTTTCTCTGCATAGCCTCTCTGCATATGGCAGAGGTAAATTAGGCCACCTACCTAGCTCAGCTCACAATGGTCATCTATTTCCCACAATTTTCAGTCAATCCTCCTCAAGCCACTCCTCTACTGAATAAAAACAGAGTGAGGCCCTGGGTAGCACTCATTGTTCTGGGAAGCCATCTTTGTGGCTAAACTTAGAGCCCCTTGGCTCCTCAATGATTGAAAATATAATTTAGTGTCTTTATTCTCACTGTGGGTTACATTGAAAGTGGTAGATTGGAATTAACTTGATGGGATTCTAATAACATGACTTTGGGATTACAAACATTGGCTTCTTGGACCGAGACAAGGACCTAGAAGTGACTCCTACACCACATAAGCACTTGGCTGTTCTCCTCATTGACGGAGCATGAGGCCTTGTTGCTGAGAATGGCTGTGTTCACTTTTGGGGTGCTCTGGTCCTCACTTTGAGTGTTGCTTCCTGGCTCTGGAAGGGAAGATGGTACCCAGCTCAGTCTCCTGGAGAAGCTTGTCACATTGGCTTTCCAGACTGGAACTCTGAGGATGAGGAAAGGACATCAGGAAAGGACACGCTAGTTCAGCAATAGGATGCTTATACCGTGGCACAGGAGTTATCGTGAGTGCCAAAAAGGGAGTACCAGGCTGCTTTAGCAAGCCATAAGACAACTGATACTGCAGTGTAGATTGGGCACTGAGTGGCATCAGGACAAAATTTTCATGTCATAATGTGTCAGATACCAAATTTGATGAGTTTCAGCAAATGAGTACCAAGGTATGGTTGTACAATAGTGGTCCCATCAGATATATCACCTACTGATAACGGCCGTTTCAGTGCATGTAAGCACACTCAGTGGTACTCACACAATGATGATATCCCAGTCTTTTTTGTTTTGGTGACACAACAATGATATCATCCTAACAATTTCTTAGGATTTGTCCCATTTGTCTACTCTAAAAATTCCATTCTCTTGCCTCCTTCCAGGCCATGGGCTCCAATCAGTGACTTAGCAAAATATACTTAAAACATAATGTCTAATACAAAAGAAAGTGCTGGAGAGAAAGCTCGGCCTTCTAAGTGCCTGCCTGGCACATGCAAGGACCTGGGTTTGATCCCTGGTATCATGCCGTGCTGGCGCACAACCCCCAGAGCACTGTTTGGCACTGTTTGGCTCCCAAAACAGGGCATAGCAGCACCTGTCTGTAACTCCAGCACCTGGGGAGGCTCATACAGGAGTTTGAGCCATGTAGCAAGACCCTGTGCAGAATAAATAAATAAATGTTTTTAAAAGAAAAAAGAGAAAGATGCATTGTGTGAATACTAAATGTATGGCACTCGATAAGTTTACACAAAACAAGATTCCCTTTCCTTTCCCAGGGCCTCCTATAATTGAAAGTTTGAAAAATTTGCTTTTGTTCAGTGGTGTTTCAATGAGCCAGATGGTCTGCCAGTCTCCAACAATGCCGACTCTGGCTTCTCCCTCAGTAAGAGATGGTCAGCAGAGGGCCCCACAGGAGCAGTCACTGAAGTCAGTGAAAACTGCAGTTGCTAGGAGACAGCAGATCTTGACCCTCTATTTGTCAACGCTTGAAAAGCTCAGAAGAGTAAAGAGTGAAGAGCTCCACCATCAGGATGCATAAGGCAGCAGCACTCGAGCCTCCTGCACCCAAATCCATTTGATCTGGCCTCAAAAAAAGTCCACAGGGCGGGAGAATAGAGCCCCGTGCAAAACCACTGTTTGCTCCTGGAGTTCTCAGTTTCACACTAAAGAATTTGTAATCAAGGGCTCGTACTCTGGTAGAATTATGTGTGAGCATTCGGGGAGATTTGCTCTCTTTGGAGGCCACTTTTTTGCTTGCCAGTCAGTAGTTTTATTTCCATTTTAATTTTCAGAGCATCTGCCCCCCAGCAACAGCCTGGTTTGGAATTCATGGCTGTTGTGTGTTTACACACTGCGCTTGCTTGTAATTGACAAATTTAAATTCTAGTCATATTTCATTTATTACTCAGGCCCAGGGAAAAATGCTTGGTGGAAACCTAATTACAGTGACAGTGCCACAAGGTAATTGCTGGGAAAGAACTCCTGCAGCGGCAGGGCTAAATATTTCATCCACCCATAAAATGATTACACTGACAAGATTCTGAAAAATAATAAAATCTGTTTAATAAAAAAGAAGCAAAATATCAGTGTTTTTACACACAAAGTATTAAAACATCCTTCATTTTGGACAGATCCTAAGTCATTTGATTTTTATTCAAATAATGATGCACAGCCAAGAGAGTTCTTTTATCAGAGGCCGGGGCTCTACAGCAGGCTGTCAGGCCCGGCATGGTCTTGCAGGAAAGCTGCAAGTCTGATTTCAATAGTCCTGCTGGACCTTCAGTCTATGTTTTAGAGCCAACAGAGTGAAGAGTACTGTCTTTTAGCTTGGATGACTGTGTTTAGAAGCTACACCATCCACATTCCTCCCAGCTGCCTTGAGAATTGATCCTCTCTCCAAGGGCTCAGAAGTCATGAAGTTCTACCTTCTGCTGCCAGAACTTTGCTCAGAGTCCTGCAGGATCCTGGGGGCAATACAGAGCTTGGATTCTCTAACCTTCCAGAATACCACAGGGCAGGGGCCAATTTAGTCATTCAACTATTGAACAAAGACATAAAAGTTTGACTGCATGCCAGGACCTGCTCTAGGCAAACAGTAGTGAGGATGAACACAACAGTCCATTGTGTTCCTTAATTGAAGTACATTACTGTAAAAGAGGCCAGACAAATCAGAAACATGAAACACACAGATTATATGAAATAATGAAGGGAAGGGCTGGCCAGATAGCTCAGTGGATTAAAGCATCTGCTTAGGCAGACAGAGGGACTGGGGTTCAATCCCTGGTGTGCCATCCTGGCCCTGCCCTCAGAGCGTGCCAAGACAGCGACTGGGACTGGACATGGTGGCGCACACCTGTAATCCCAGAGCTTGGGAGGCTGAAAACAGGAGAATCACTACGAGTTTGATGTACACAGTGCGACCCTGTAGATCCTGTACTAAATACAAAATGATTATGATGATGATGAAGGGGCTGAGATAGAAGTGGAGTGATTGGTGAGGACAGGCTCCTTGTACACTAAAATATTTAAAAGGAGTTTATCAGAGCAGCTCAGAGAAAACAGTGGCAAAATAATTGTTATCATGTGTTAGAGCTGAAAAGAAAGGAATAGAAAGGGGCGTCGGAGCTCCCCAGAGCAGGATAGGAGGGCAGGGTTTGTTCTGAGTTCCAGAGTGCACCCCTGGAGCATTTGAAGAAATGCATATGATGCATTTTACACTCTCAAAACCTTTGTCCCCTCTGTAGTGTGCAGAGTGAATAGGAAAGGGCAAGAATAACAGTGAGAAGCCAGGTAGTAACTCTTCTAAGCAGCTTGGACGGGAGTGGGTGGTATTCTAAAACAGGGCCATAGCAGCAGAGGAGAAATAGGAGAAGCAAGAGCTTTGAATACAAAAATATGCATACAAAATATAAATATTTTAGGGCCGGCGGTATAGCTCAGCGGACTAAGCGGGACCAGGGTTCGATCCCTGGTTCCCCATGCCACGCCAGCCCCGCCTTCGGGTGCGCTGAGCCGGCGATACAATCTAGGCGTGGTTGCGGGAGCCTGTAATCCCAGCACGTGGGAGGCAAATAGATCACTATGAATATGGGCTGCATAGTGAGACCCTGCACCCAGAAAAAAAAATAAAAATAAAACAAAATATAAATATTTTAAAAGTCGTGCAGACCTTAGCACTAGACTTCCATTATGGTGGTAAATAAAAGTAGAGGACCCTCCCACACACACATACCAAAAACAAACAAACAAAAACCTCAGGAGGAAATAGAAAGGAAAAAAGCCTAAATAATAATGAACTTGAAACTGGCTGACCCTTCCTTTGCACCTCAAAGAATGAAGGAGGTAGTATGGAGCTGTTTGCTGATGGGTATGGAGAAGTCTTATGCACCAGAAACATTTTCTGTTCTTACTAAGGAGATATTTAGGATTCAGGTTGTATCTATATAAAAGGGAAAATAAACTACTAAATCTTGACATCAAATGTTCAGAGAAATTTCAACTGTAGTCGAGCAGGTAAGGCTTCGTAGAAGGAGCCTCAAATGGCTGCTGGTCAGTGTGTCTCTAACAGGGCACACAGACCACATAGGTTAAAATGAAAGAGAGGAAGAGATGCAGAATCGGGGAGCCCCACCTAGGTTTATCAAGCCAGAGTATTTATGATGAGTTCCCAAATCTGCATTTGCACAAGCTCCCCGAATAATGTACAGTGTAAAGTTTCAGAAGCTCTGCTTTTGAAGCAATTGCTATTCTATGCTGAGGAATGATCTGAAGAGTTTAAAATAGAAGAAGGTTCAAGTTATATATATATCACTAGGCAAAATAATACACATAAAGAAATAATATAATCCATAAATCTTACAATAATAAACATTAATAAAACCATTCCCATGTTGGTGACCAGTCTTCCAAATTTGCTTTTATACACATATGGTTCCATTCTTAAAACAAAAGATAAATGCACACTTATATTCTGGTGAAATTGATTTCATGAACCTAATATGTCATTTCATAAAGATGCTCATTTTTCACGACCAGCTTATATGGATATGTTGGAGGGGGTGGGCAATGCCCAGGGGGAGACAACAACCAATCAGGATCTATGCCTTTAATAAACACAGGAAGTATTGTTGGAAGATGGATGGCTGACATAATAGAATTAAAAACATATTTTATTTTGGGACAAAGACAGGTGTTCTCTGATTGGTGGATCTCTGGAAATCAACACAACTTCTGTCATGAATATGCCCTGCTGTATGAAGGCATCTTCTAAAAAGCCAGGCACAAAGAATTTTCAGACAAAAAGACATGGCAAGCAACTATCAAAACCCAGTGCTTTGCTGAATATCGTCAGCTTCAGTCTGATACCCCAAACACCTAGCTTCTTGTTTGCATCACAGGGATGCTGAAGGAAGAAGCCCAATTCTGACACAGTAAGTGTTATCCATGATAATCTCTTGAACATTGCATTAGAAAACTTCAGCATTCTCTTGGCTTCCATGCCTTCTGAGTCTACAAGACTTCACGCTGTTTGCTTTTCTTGTTTCATGGTTGAAGTATCTGGAGTAGAGACTTGCCAGATTTAGCAAATAAAATTACAGACTGTAGAGTTAAATTTAAATCTCAGCTAAACAATGCTACATTTTGAATTTAAGTATGTGCGTTACAAAATAGTCTATTGTTTCTCTGAAATTTGAATCTAACAGTGTCCCACATTTTATCTGGCAACACTATTTATGTAATGTCCTATTTTAAGAGAAATGTTGTTACAGAACTGTAATTTCTTAATTAGAAATGAAAGCACTTAAGCTAACCTAAAAACAATGTGGGTTTCCATTGCTAACACATTTCCATGTTTCAGGAGTATTTGTCCTGGAGAAAACAAAAATAACTTTGTTTGATGTGACATCAACTGCTTGGAAAGGACAATGAGCCATGGGTGCAACCTTCATGTTAGATGCCAGTAGCTAATGTCCTCTGCTTGCTTCTTGCTTCCTTTTCATAACTGACCATGGGAAAAGCACTGGCTATTTGGATGTACAGGAATTTCCTTTTGCAGCACTGGTCATGCTTCTCAGGTAATGATTCAAGTACAAGCTCAGATTGCTACCTACCAGCCACTTTATACACAGTCGTTGTGGAAAGCCATATTCAGAAGGAGGTTGATGCCTTAGCAGGCAGCAGTCCTTAGACATAGAGGCCATCAGTTTTAATTATAATAAGCAAACAGAGAAGGGAATTGGGAGCCTTGAGATCTAGTGGAACAAGTGGGATAATTTACCTAATTTGTTTTCCTGGAAACCAAGACTTTATGTCAATAATTTGTAATAAACCTAACCTAGTCACTCACACTCAGCTCCATAAAATGCTTAATCACATTGTTCTACAACAGCTTTTCTCTTTATGGGGAAATTTACCGGCTTTTTAATCTCCCTGATTTGATTAACATTAGAATCAACAACTGCAATCTGTGTTGAGTTCTGGTAAGCACTGCATAGTATTTGCAAACTTATTAAAGAAGATAGATTTTTTTAAGGCCTCAACTGTATCATTATCAAGCTTTAATTATCAGATAATGTTTCTAAAGGTTTTTTTATTAAGAAAAAAATTAAGTTATACTGTATAGGGAAGGTAAACACCACAGTAAGTCGTCATCATTGCTCCAGGACAAATTTATGGTGGCAAATATATTATCAGAACTTTGCTCTGAGTCTTCAATGTTTCTTTCCTCTTACAACAGTTGATTTTTCTTTGTGAATAATAAATGACCTGATGATACTGTGTTCCAAATGGCAGTAGCCTGAATCTATTTATAAAATGTAACCAGCACTCTTGGATGGGTGGAAGCACTTTAGATTCTATCAAGAGTCTCATAAGGAGGATCCTAGTCACAGGTAAGTGACAGTTTCTGAAAAATATCTGATGGACTCTGAAGTTAGTTGAATGCTTCTGTCACTGAATCCTAACCAGCCTCGGTCCCATTATCACTTGATTTTTTTCCCGCTTAGTGCCACTTCCACTCATCTACTTAAAAAAAATGATTTCTACTCAATCCTTATTTTTTTCCCTGCTTTTATGTATAGAGAGTTTCTAAATATAAATGTGGAACCCTAGAGACCTGCTTCTGAGTAAGGAGTAAGGAGAAATAAGGGCATGTTTAGTAAGGTTCTTACCAAGATAATCTTATTTTGAAGTTATATTTTTCCTTTTATTTTCTTCCTACTGTTCTGATGTTACATTATCCTTGCTTCTATAAAGCTGTGACATTATTTTTGTTTTACTTTATACTGTTTATGTTATTAGTTCAGAAAATAAACATTTTTTCACCCACATTTGTCATCTCACATTTATGTGCCAGTGTGTACATCTATGAAACTCAAAATAGTTGGAAGACATGATGCACTCATTTATTATTTCAATAGAGAGAGTACATTAGTTTGCTAGGCTTCCAGAACAAAACACCACAGACTAAACAGCTTAAATAGTAGAAATATTTTTTGCTTAGTTCTGGAGACTGGAAATTCAAAATCAAGGGGTGTCGCGCACAGCCTCGCCAGCAAGGAAGATGCAACAAGCAGTTCTTCTCTCTGCAGTTTATTCAGCCCCTTAACTGGATTTTTCTTTCTTTTGTTTCTTTTGTTTTTTCTTTCTTTCTTTCTTTCTACCCTTCTTTCTTTCTCCCCTTTGTTCTTTCTACCCTCCTTTCTTTCTTCCCCCTTTTCTTTCTCCCCTTTGTTCTTTCTACCCTCCTTTCTTTCTTCCCCCTTTTCTTTCTCCCCTTTGTTCTTTCTACCCTTTGTTCTGAAGCCCGCTCATAGCTAAATACCTGTGGGCCTCCAATTGCGGGGAGCCACGTGTGCACTACCGATAGGTCCAGGTACGCGGAAGCAATGTCATAGTCTTAGCCTTAGCCAAATAAGAAGCTGTTTGCTACGGAGAGCACTCACCCCCGGGGGGGTGGGGGTGGGGGTGGGGGGTGGAAGGTGGAAGCCAGCACGATCTTTAAGGTGCAGCTGTGCGCAGCTCTCCACAAAGGGGTCACCCGGTTTAGCTTCCTCTGAGGCTTCTGTCCTTGGGATGCTTAGAGAATGTTATCAGCTCCTCTGTGTCTCTTTTTACCTGTAATCACTGCACACAGAATTAAATAAAAAGTGCTCAACATACATGAGTAGACACTAGCAAGTGTTTGAATTTAAAATACTAAATGAGGGGATCATTGGCAAAAAGATTGATAAGAAACTGTAGTGTTGGGCAGGGTTGACTCAGGAAAGCTGCCTCTAATGCTGCACACATTGATAATGAAGGAGCTGTAGGAGAAGAATTATTGGACAGCATCTAATCCTAGATTTCATGAACTAGGGGAACATGTTCTACTAGTGATTGAAGGATATTTTATATGGTATATAAACATTAAACAATCTATATACTCACTCATATGGTGAGAATTATTTCTCTACCAACTCTTTCAATCCTTCTGATTATAACCAAAATAATTCTTAATTTGTGCTCAACTGCTTTTAAAATTCTGCCAATGATCAGCAAGAGCCTATTTTCATAAAGATCAGGCTCCACTGGGTCAGGAAAATATTGTCTTTGAATATAAACTATTTTTTAAATATTTAAAATATTGTCTTATTTTCATTGTCTTTTTTTCTGTATTCCACTTACACTGATGACATAAAGATTCTAGGTAAACTAAAATTTTTTTAAAAAGTAAATGTAAATTATGAAGGTAGTAAAGTAGTGCAAAGATAAGGCAAGTGATTATCCTAGTGGCCCATCCATAAATGAAATTTGAGACAAAATAGTTTAGTCCATTCCTCTCATAAAGTGATCAGTGAGGTTCAGGAAAAGGAAGATACTCTTCCAAGATCCCATAGCTAGCTTTCAGAAGGATCTGGTCAACATGAGACAACAATTCCTATGCTGCTAAACTGAAAATAAATTTCACATAAAATAAGCAACAGGGCATGACGAGCTGTTAGGAAAGTACTGGTTCAAGAGGGTGACATGTATTGTAGAGGAGACTTAGGGAAGGCAAACACCTCCACATCTGATGCTGGAGACCAAAGCTTCATACCAAGGACAATATTGACAATACCGAGGGCACCTGAGTCAGCCCTAAAGACTGTAACGGCAAAAATTTCTCATGGACTCAAGCAAAGATGGCTTGAATCCAATCTTTTCCACTTATCAAGAAATCCCAGTGTGCCTCTCAGCTCATCTGCGCTAATGACTCATCTGTAAACATATGTAGGAAGGATAATAGCTAACGTTTATGGGGCACTTATCTGCCAAAAAACATTGATGCACTATCTCGCTTAACCCTCAAACATAACACCTGAAGACAGTTATTGTCAGACCTCATGATAAATGAGGGCATTTATACTCTTAATGGTTATATCACAATCCTGCATCTATGCAGCTAAATGAGTGATGATGTAGGAGTCAAAATCAAGCAGTTTCAGCATATAGCCCTGCCATAACTCTAAAACTGTCAGCACCACTCTGCCCAATTCACTCTGGACTCTCTTGGAACCTGGCGTCCAGAACCTTCTAGACGTGTGGTGGGAGGCATTCTTGCCTGCCATTATGATCTTCCCTGACGCGGCTGGTGAAGCAGCTGGCCAATCAGGAGACACCAGTTAGAAGAGTTGGCCAATCAGAAAGCCTAGCCTCTCCCCCCCCCCCCCCCCCCCCCCCCCCCC
>PVKA01042514.1:0-17376 GCA_004027165.1 Ctenomys sociabilis | reverse complement strand
TATCATGTATAATGCTGTTTTCTTCTATCACTACTTTGTATTCTTTAAAAATAATAATAAAAGTACAAACTTAAAAAGAAGGAAAGAGAGAGAGAAAGAAAGAAAGAGGGGCTGGGGAGATGGCTCAATGAAATAAGTGCTTCTCTGGCAAGTGCAAGGGCTTGAGTTCAATCCTTGGTTCTGCCAAAAAAAAAAAAAAAAAAAAAAAAAAAGGAAGAGGCACCCTTTCTCATCTTCCAGATCCACCTCCCCCAGGAAGAGCAACATCATAAGTGTAACAAAATTTGAGTTATCATAAACATAGTCGAATTTTCAGGGGCTTTCTCCTCTTAGAATTTGCACATCTATGATCTCATTTTTCCCTTTGTCAGTATCTTCAAGGCTAAGATAATATGGTGGTTATTAAAAAAATCAAGATTCTGCAAAGCTGGTGAAAGCTTTGATGGAAGAAGCATAACTGGGTAAGACCCTAGGAGCATCACCAGACTTGGCTGCACTAAAATTCACTTTCTTTTTTTTTTGCTAAAATTCACTTTCTTTGGTGTTATCAGGGAGGACATAATCACACAAACCCAGGGTCCCAACATGTACACACAAATAGGAAGAATTTTCTGGGACTGAAGAAAACTGAAAACAGCATTTCAAGACCATTTAGGAGAGGCTGGGGAGACAGCTCAGTATAATAAGTGCTTCCTTGGCAAGTGCAAGGGCCTGAGTTCAATCCCAGGTTCCGCAAACAAAAATAAATAAAGTAAATTAAAAAAAAAAAAAAAAGACCATTTAGGAAGCCCATCATTTTCACATGATCAGAACTTCAGAGATCAAGCTACTCTACAAGGATTAAACTAGGTAGGAACAGGCTGTGTCCAGAATCCAGAACGCCTACCTACAAAAATAAGGAGACTTAGGGGCCTGAGCCTGATTCCTAACAGCATGCCTTGGAAGAATGAGAAACAAGCAGTGTGCCTAACGAGAGAAATGAGGGTGAAGAGAGGGATGGGGGGCTCCATCCCTTGGCCCTCTGAGCTGGGCCCACTCCTTGTTTCCCTAGCAGCTGGCAGAGGGCCAGCGGAGAGTACTGTGAAGTGCAATATAAACCTCTCAGATTTACTGGCTGCTGCTTCTGAACATGGCCATCCTGCTGTGGCCTCTGGGGGTATTTGCAGATGTAATCAGCCCAGACAGAGCCATCCCTGCCGGGGGTGTAAATCACCCTTCACAAAGCTAGGAGAGAGACGTGTGGCCTTAGATAAGAAAGGAGACTGCTGTGGCCTCTGTGCCCTTCCCTCCCTGCTCCTGCCCAGGGGGAGCCAGTTCCTGAGCTATAATGCACTTTAAATGGAGTTTGTGCTTTGCTTCAATCTATATCTGCCCTGCCAGTTTTACAGGAGAGCTGTGAAAGTGAACATCTGGCTACCCAGCTATTGTCCAGGGTCTGTTTTCTCCCAGCTCCCACCCCACTGAATGTACCTTTCCCAAGCCCTCCCCTTCAGTGTGGTTGGGAAACCTGTAGCTGGGGGAGCCGACAGCCTCAACTTTTCATTCCTCTCTAGCAATAGTTTCAAAATAAATTTACAAGGCAGCTGGTTCAGATACAAGGGAAGTGCAAAGATCCATGAACCCACAAAAGTATGGTGAGGACAAAGTGCATCCCTCTCCTCCATCAGCCAAGCCAGGTCAAGTTCGTGGTGGGTGGCTGCCTACTCAATGTTCATCCAAAGCTGTCTGGGTGGAATGGGCCCAGAATACAGGCACCAGGTCAAGGCAAGTGGCCATGAGCAGGGCCCTCTATTCTACCTGCAGGAGGGCAGCCTTTTTGGGACATCCAGGTGCGAGGGGCATCATTTCTATCTCAGCTCTAGGGTAGAGAGGCTGACATCATTGGGCTTTTAATGAAGATTGGTAATCAAGACTAGGAGAGGTGAGGAAGCCTCTGCAAACAAACATGACTCCAGCACTAATATTGACAGCTTGCTAACTTGCCCTTTCCCCTCCAGCTACACCTTCCAGGGTGGCCAGTACCTGCCTGTCCTTTCTAAAAAGATGTTACTCAGCATCATTCAATCCAATATATAGCTGCGTGTCAGATGACACAAAATGAGACACAAGCCCTGCCCTGGGGAGCTCTTATGGGGCTTATGGGTCCAAAGTCCCTGCATCTTATTGTACTTTCATTTGCAATTTTTTTTTCTAATTATGGCCAGGCTACATGGACTGTGCCTTCTCTCAAGTGTTTTCTCTGTGCTGAGTTTTAATTCCTGCTGCTACCCTAAACTAGGATTGCAGCAAAATAATGAGTTGTAAGGACCACAAGATTTCTAGATTGCCTGAGTTCAAGACCATCTCCAACTTCCTGGGAGACTCTGAGCAAATCACTCATCACTATGATCTTGCTTTCCTTAATCTGAAAGATTAGGGATAACAGTAGCTATTTTGTGTAGAAATTATAAGCATTAATAAGTACATATTGGGCATAACATTTAACATGGTGCCTGTAACATAGCAAATGCTAGACAAATCTCAGGTGGAATATAAGGAGATTAACTATTCTATGAACTTAGCCAGGCCCTACAACTTGGCCTGTTGATTTGGAGGTGGAAGTTGCAGTATTTCTTCCCTTTGTTGACTATTAGCAAGCCTGAGTGCTTATAAGGATGAGAATAGATTTTTTTTTTTCTTTTTGAGATAAGGTTCTACTATGCAATCTAGGCTGACCTCGAGAGAACTGTTTACTTTTTTCTACATTGTCAGTGTTTTAAGGGCAGCAATTGTGTCACATCTGATTACCTACAGGGACTTAAGAATTGAAAACCTCAGGAGCTGGGGAGATGGCTCAGTAGAATAAGCACCTCCCTGGCAAGCACAAGGGCCTGAGTTCAATCCCTGGTTCCGCAAAAAAATAATAATAAAAATTTCCTTAACATTTGCCTGAATAGAACAGGGAGAGAATATCCCTGGCTCTGGGCTTAGTTCGAGTCTTGTCCTCCCCTAACCCTCCTCCCCCTCAGTCTGGGGTTTCAATCAGCCCATGGCCTCACACATGCAAGGCAAGCACTCTTATCATTGAGTTATATCCCCCAGCTCTAGTCAGTTTTTGGGTTTTAGTTTTGGTTTTCTGAGGCAGGGTCTTGCTATATAGTCAAAGCTGACCTTGAACTTACTATGTAGCCCAAGGTGGCCTTGAACTCCCAGTGATCCCGCTGCCTAAGCATCCCAGGTGTGTATCATTATGCAGGGTCCTAGTCAACTGGTGGAGGTTATTGTTATTGTTTTTGTTTTTGAGATGGGAGTTTCCCTATATTAGTACTGGCTGGCCTTGAACTTGCTTATATAGCCCAGGCTGGGTCCACTCACAGCAATCCTTAACCTCCTGAGTGGTGGGATTATAGGTGTACACCACCACACAAGGCTCCTAAACAGTTTTTAGACCAAAAGGTTTACATGCTTTTGAAACAGGGTCTCACTATGTTCCAGGCTATACTTAAACTTTTGATCCTCTTGCCTAAGGCTTCTGAGTCTGAGATTAGAGATGTGCCACTACGCCCAGCAAGACTTCCTTCCATTCATTATTATTTTTTATTTTTGGCAGAACCAGGGATTGAAACCAGACCCTTGTGCTTGCCAGGGAAGCACTTAGTCCACTGAGCCATCTCCCCGGCCCCTCCATTCATTATTCAACCTCACAATAACTACCAGTCCATTTGATACAGGGAAGTAAAACTCTCAACCTGACCTGGATGTGTTCGTGTTCTCTAAAACCGAAGAATGAATTTTAGGAGCAAACAGAGGTTGAGGATAAAACTTTATTGGCAAGAAAAGCTTCTGTCGGAGAGAGATAGAAGGGTGATCCGAGCCAGTTGCCGGGGGAAGCTGTCTCTTTTAGTGACTTCTATGGTGTAAAAACATGTGGGGCTAAGGTGGAGAGAATGGGAACTCAGTTGGACAAGAGGTGGGATAAAACTATGGTCAACCAATGGGATCACAAGCACCATTGATCAGGTAAAGCTGATTATGCCCAGGACCAAATGGGAAAGCGGGTCACGGAGTAAGTGGGCATGAACACAGGACAGGGTTCCTGTTGGGGATTGGATTATGGGACAGGGTCTCTTCTTATTGGGGGTTGGGCTAGTGACTCACTTGGGTCTTTCCAGATGATCAGTCCCTATTTAGAATATCAATCCCAGGTGCTACTCTTTTAGCATTTGTTTGGCCTTTAGGTCTTTAGGTCTGGTTCACAGCAGGTGCATCTGTCCCTCCAATAGTCATCTTTGTCTTCTGTGTTACGGTCCTTTAAGAGCGTGGACCTGTCTGACTGCCTATAATATTTTTAGCTAACTCAGCTTCCTACAACAGATTCAAGGGTACCAATGAGAACTAACCTCCTCAGCGCCATATACTGGTATTTCCCTTTGATCTTATCCTCCAAACTTAAGCCAGCTTTGTGGTCCTGACTTCTCAAACACCTACAATTAGCCAGGTGTTATGGATGTAGTTTTGGTTACTTAGTGGGTTCAGGCAGGAAGATCACAAGTTTAAGCCTAGCCTGGACAATTTAGTGACTTAGCAAGACTATCTCAAAATTCAAGAATTAAAAACTTACAATCGAGGCTTGAAAATATATTGCCAGGGGCTAAGGAGATAGCTCAGTAGAGTAAGTGCTTACCTGGCAAGGGCAAGGGCCTGAGTTCAATCCTCAGTTCCGCCAAAAAAAAAAAAGAAAATATATTGCCAACTCTAGAAAGGCACACTGGCATTTCTTGTTTAAGATAGGATCTTGTTATAAGTTAAGGCTAGTTTTAAGCTCACTATAGTGCAGACTGATCTCAGATTTGCAATGAGCCTCCTGCCTCAGGTTCCCAAACTCTGGGGTTCCAGGGTGCACCACCAAACCTGACTCTAGGCACACTCTATTTTGTGGGCCACAGTGCCTACCTAACTAGGTGTATAGTCTAAAGGTATTTAAACCTGTTCCTCAATTTCATCATCCTCACAAAGAAATGCACATAGTAAATACCTGTCAGGGCTGGTGAGATAGCTCAGCAGACTAAGCACCTGCCTAGGCAACAGGGTTCATCCCTGGTCTGCATGCAGTGCTGGCCCTGTCCCCTCCCCCAAAGGTGCCCCGAGCCAGATGACCCAGTACAGGTGTGGGGGACCCTGTACCAAACACATAAATTAAAAATAAACAAATACCTGTCATATGGGTTGGTGAAAATATGTTTAGTCTAGAAAATCATATATGAAAGTGTTAGCTAGTATTATTATTCCTAGGTAAACGCTTATGTCTCTGAGCTATATCCCCAGCTCAGTTATTCCTGAAAATAAAACAAATCACAAAGTCCTCATACAGTGAGAGAATATCATAAAACCTCACATAGGAGGGCTGGGGATGTAGCTTAGTGATAGTGTTGGCTTAATATAATGGGAAGCCTGGGGTTCAATCCCTAGGGGCCCCTTAAAAGATTACAAGAAATAACATGAGAAAGTGTTGCCTTTTAGACAAATACAACTTTTCATAAAGTAAATAAGCCTCGGGTTGTTGTTGTTTCATAGCTCATTTTCCACTTAACTGATAAATGTGAGGACCATACACAGTCTCTTACTAGGTCAGGTCTAAGCTCCACCTTTCTGGTAAGAATTATGACCTGCTCAAGAAGGCTGTGGGTCTGGGACTTCTTTCCGTTTCTTCCAGAGGCTACTAGGAATTCCTGCCTCGGGGGACAGGGGACACACTTGCTAGTGGTGCGGTGCTCTTCCCCTCAGCCTGTTCGACCTAACTAGCCACTGCTGCCTCAGGACCTAGCTCTGCGGATTAGGGAGCTGACCACGTGCCAGCTAGTGATCTTGGAATACAGCAGCGCCCTCTGCTGTGAGGCCTGTGCACAGCACTCCAGGGCAAGACCATGCAAGAAACCTTGCAAAACCAGTCTCAGTGCCCTATGGCTCCAGCCCTCCCTCCACCCACTCACTGTTTCAAAGTTACTATTCTGTAATCCAGGAAGATGTTATTTTTGCCCTTATTCTATTGTGGGTTTTAGAGTGCTTTGTCCTTTCCAAGTCCTGGACTCAGTACTTCTAGGTCAATGTCAGAGGATGACAGGCTCAGGTGACCCCTATGCCACCCTGTGCAAGCCTCACTACACAGCTAAGAGCCTGCTCACCTGAAAGAGCTCTAGGAGAGGAAAGCCCGCTATGCTGCTGGAGAATGCTATTTAAGAAGACTTCCTTGAGTCTTAATGGATCATTCTCTATATTTTCCTTCATTTCTGTCTTCATATATTACAAACCTCTACTTCCATCCACCCTAAATCCTAAACTCACCCTTATGAGAGGCCAAAGGAACAGTAAAGAGTTTAGGAAATGGCAAAAGCCAACGCCCCACTCAAACAAGGAAATTCTGAGTCCAACTCAGATCTATCTTCTGCTAAGAGAACACTAATTATCTTGGCTTTCTGAGTTGAGACATCACAGGACACTGAGGGAGAACGACTTCAGACACTCACACCTGGGACCTACCTATGAAAGTGTGCCTTAAGATACTGCTGAACAATTTGAAAGCTCTCCTTACTCCAGAGCAGTGGTTTTCACACCTTAGCATACATCAAGATTATCTGAAAGGGATGATTTAAAACCCAGATTTTAAGCCTGATGTGGTGGTGCACACCTGTAACTGCAGCATTTAGGAGACTGAGGCAAGAGGATCATTGCAAGTCCAAGTTCAGCCTAAGCTACATAGTGAATTCAAGGCCAGCCTGAACCGCATAGTGAGACCCTGTCTCAAAAAGACAAATAAACAACTAACAAGGATTTTTAGAGTCTAAAAAGGTTTTGACTCCACTGGTTCATATCTGTAATCTCAGCACTTGGAGGCTGAGGCAAGAGGATCACCATAAGTTCGAGGCCAGCCTGAACTACATAGCAAGACAGTCTCAAAAAATGGTGGTGGGGGGAAGGGAAGGTTCTGATTCAAAGTCTGGAGTAGGCCAGAAAATATATATTTCTTTTTTCTTTTTCTTTTTTTGCGGAACCAGGGATTGAACTCAGGCCCTTGCACTTGCCAGGCAAGTGCTTGTTCTACTGATCCATCTCCCTTGCCCAAAAATATGTATTTCAGAGATGTTCAGAGGATACTAATAGTCCAAAGTTTGAGAACCATGGGTTTAGAAAAAAAGCAGTTTGGATTCAGCTGTGAATAAAGGCGGTTGGGTCATTTCTAAAGGAGTCTAATGCAAGACAGATACACAGCTTTCTCTTAGTTAATTGAGAAGAAAGGTTTGCACTGATATTGTTTAGGCAAGATACCATGTCTACATTGTGTCATTCGAATAACTTCTACAAAGACAACAATATGCAATGTATTAATTATTGTAACTATCCTACTAACCTATTTTGAAACCGTTTCATTGCTATTTTATCTTTTTTTCCTCATTATAATGAATAAAAAACTCAACTCAATAAAAATAATAGAATAGGGACCAGAGAGATAGCTCAGTGGAATAAGCACTTCCCTGGCAAGCACAAAGGCCTGAGTTCAATCCCCATTTCTGCCAAAAACATAAAAATAATTTTAAAAATTAAAAAAAAATATATATATATATAGAGAGAGAGTCTATTTTTCCTGGGGTGGTGGTGGTGGGTATGGAACCCAGGGACTCATGAAGGTTGGCTTAGCATTCTGCACTGAGCTCTACCCACAGCGCTGCCTTCAAGGAGTCTGATCTGGTGATCCCTCAACACCCAGACCTTCTAGGAGCAGATGGGGCTGGCAGTCATACTTCCTATTCCGTAATGCTTACTTTCCCATAAAAAGGAAAACATAGCGAAAGAATCCAGAATCCCAGAGGGAGAAAGACTGAACTTGTGAGAAGAGCTTGAGAGGAATTTAAAGGTTACTTGAAGAAACACCAATCAGGCTGGGGATATCGCTCAGGGATGCCACGCCTATGTGGCAAGCTCAAAGTCCTGAGTTCAATTCTCTGTACAAAAAACGACAAATCTCTATGCAAGCTTTGTAGTGCTGGAATATGAGTTGCCTAAAAGTGTTCCCCCAGCTAATACTTTTACTACAACCTATCCAATCCTGAGGTGTGATTTCATTCATCGTTTTGAGACAGGGTCTCGCTATATATAGTTCAGGCTGGCCTTGAGCTCACTTTGTAGCCCAGGCTGCTTTTGAATTCGCAGCAATCATTTGGCACCAGCCTCCTGAGTTCTGAGGTTACAGGAATAAACTGCCACACCCAGATGGTTTGAAAACATCTTTTAACAGTCTTGGGCTTGTCCATAGAGAAGATAGCCTTCCTGCTCTGGGTCTCTGTGGTGTTTATCAGTGAGGCCCTGGCTGCTGAGGGTTCTTCAGCTGGAGGGTAATCATCTGCTCCTGCCACTGTCACTCTGCTGCTTGCTTTGCTCTGGCTTCCATAGCTCAGCAGCTCAGCCTGGTGCTCCTGGTGATGCACAGAGCAGGAGGTCCCAGGGTCACACAGCTTCTGAGATACCGGAGACAGAAAGGGCTCTTTTAACTCCAGAAAGCATAACAGCCTGCTAAGTGTAACAGCTGTGCTAGGCTCCCTTGAGTCTAGGTTCTCCCATGTCCCACTCTGTACCAGGAATTTCAGAAAGAAGTCTTTGTAGCCCCCTTCCAGACTACGGAGCTCTGGGTAGTACAAGGCAAGGTACTAATTCAGAGTCCTGACCTGCTCTCTCAGATAAAGGTAGCTTCAGAGAAAACTTAGGCAGTATCGTGTGGAAGGAAGCACGATCAGTAGCCCAGGGTGTTCCCTGGGGAGGAGAGGAAGGACAGACCATTGGTAACACACAAAAGGACTTTGGGGCAGGAAAGTACTCAGCAGTTAAACACTTGCCAAGTATGCAAGAGGTGGAGCATCCAACCCACAGCACTGCACAGAGTAAAACCTTCAGGTATACTGCGTGGGTAAAATAAAGCTTGAATAGCAACCTCCTTTTTCCTTTCCTCCATTGGACCTCATTCTCAATTCTTTTTCCTTTACTGTTCTGAACTTCTGACTTATAAAAACACCTCCCCTCATTTTCCTTAACATTCTTGAAATTGTAGTGGAGTGCATTCCATGTCTGTCTGAACTCTGACTCAAGAGCTATTTCTGCCAGGTATGGTGGCACATGCCTGTAGTCCACAGGAGGCTGAGACAGGAATATCCCATGAGTTCAAGGCCAGCTTGGGCTGCATATTGAGTTTAAGGCCAGTTTAAACTACATAGGGGGATCTGTCTCAAAAACAAGCAAAAAAAGCTTGGTGTAGTGGCACACGCCTATAATCCCAGCACTCCAGAGGCTGAGGCAAGAGGACTGTTGTAAGTATAAGACCAGCCTGGGCTACTAAATGTGCACAAGACCAGCCTGAACTGTATTACTAAGATTCAAAACAAAACAAAACAAAACCCAAGCAAGGGCCAGGGAGATGGCTCAGTAGAATAAGTGTTTCCCTGGCAAGCACAAGGGCCTGAGTTCTGAAGGGGGGAAAAAACAAGCAAAAAGACCTGTTTTCACCATTTTTAACACCCACCAAGCCCACATGGATGCTCACATTCAGTGGCCCCTCTCTAAGAATTCCCAGTGGAACAGGATAATTATTTTTTTTCTGGATGTCCAAGAGAATAATGGGCCTCTTTAGAAAGAACTCATAATTCTTTCTGACTATACCAGTTAAGGATCCCTGTAGCAGGATAATTTTAATAAGCACTCCCTGAAGGGTCTGTGTGTAATGTGAATAAAGTAAGTCCCTGATTTAATGAACATTCAGGGCTGGGGAGATAGCTTAGTGGTCTAAGTGCCTTCCTGGCAAGCACACGGACATGAGTTCAATCCCCAGTACCACATGCCATGCTGCTCCTGGAAACCTGGGCATGCCAAACTGTGTAGCGAGACCCTGTATTAACAAAAAAATAAATAAAAATAATTTTTTTTAAAAAATGAACATTCAAGTTGCAAATATTTATACCTGTGCTATGGAAGACTCATAGGTACCATCTATAAGACTCACTTTGCCAGTTATGTCTCTTCTCTCTCAGAACTGAACTCAGGGCTTCCAGCTTATTGGACAAGAGTTCTACCAGTGAACTAAATCCACAGCCCCAATTTATCAGTTATGCACAAATCTGACTTATGAACATTTTCCTGGAATAGAACTCATCGGTAAACTGGGAATTAGAACACTGGACTTAGAAATGACTGGGATACCATCCTAGGATATTTAGGCCAGAAAGACTAGATAAGAATTTTCAGGGCAAGACCCAAAATATCTCCATATCTATGTCCAGGGCCCAGCCCCAAGGTCAGCATGTAGCAAACACTCAGTGAACATTGATACAGCTGAAGCACCTGAAAGGAAAGGCTCAGAGTGTGCAATGTTCCTTGAGTAGTCGCTTCAGGTCTTTGCATCAATGTTTGGCTTTCCAGGTGGGATTGCTTGGCTCCAATAAAAATAAGATTGGTCAAGGAAGGAAAGTAGGCATCAAGGCAGACAAAGTTTAAAAGGGAAGAAGGATTTAGGCGGTGACATCCCCCAAATGCAGTTGACCCCTCTGCCCTAGTTCTAGGCTTCACGGGAGCTTTTGTCTGCATTCTTTTCAACCAAGACTCATTGTCTCCGGCTCCTACCCTGCTATTGCTAATGTCCACAGTGGAACCTCACCTGGATATGTCCTCCAAGGAACTTATATGAATAGGGGCAATCAATGATTGACTTCTTGGCTAAGTGAGGTGTTAGCCACATTGAGTTCTCTCACTTAGGGCAGGGTTTCTGGGTTTTTTTTTTTTTTTTTTGTGGCTGAACTGGGGATTGAATTCAGGCCCTTGTGCTTGCCAGGCAAGTGCTTATTCTACTGAGCCATTTCCCTGGCCCCAATGATTGACTTCTTAATAAGATCCTAGAACTCTCCAGACAGAAAGGCAGCCAGCTGCACAGAAACAATGACTGTATCTTGCTCACGACAGTAAGCAAGCTCTCTCTCTGTAAGAGAGAGAACCACTTGTGGTACTTATGTGCACACTCCTGTTAGTCACACAGGACACCCCTGTGCGCACAGCAGCCAGTCTACAACAGTTGAACTGTAGCAATGGCTCAGCCCCACTCCACACAGCAGGGGAAACAGAAGTGGCATTTGTAGAAAACCCCAAAAGCTGATATTGCAAGGACCAGGAAGACCTCATTGAGGCAGGCACAGTTTGAAATCAGCCTCTAGGAGATATCCACACTTACCCAGTGGTAGAGGTGGCAATCCTAATTTTACAAGAAATGCCAATGGGGCTCTACCTACCATTATTAAATAAAAAAAAAAAAAAAGTGCAAAGACTGGGTTTGATCCCAGGATTAGATTGGTTGATAGGCAGGCATCCTGGGATTAGATCGGTTGATATGCAGGCAGGCAGACATAAGGCAGATACAGACTTAAAAAAAAAAAACAAGTTCTGCCAGGTGTGATGTTACATTACATGACTGTAATCCCAGCATTCTAGAAACATGAGATAGGGGAATCACAAGTTTGAGCCTAGGCTGGGCAATTAAGGATTTAGGGAGAGCTTGTCTCAAGAAAGATTTTGTTCTTTTTTTTTTTGGTGGAACCAGGGATTGAACTCAGGCCCTTGTACTTGCCAGGGAAGTGCTTATCCCACTGAGCTATGTCCCCAGCCCCTAAGTTTTTGCTTTTAAAGGATGAAGTATAAACCAGGCCTAGTGGTACATGTCTATAATCCCAGCACTAGGGAGACTGAGGCAGGAGCATCACCTCAAGTTTGAAGCCAGCCAGAACTATATGTGAGACCTTGTTTAAAAAAAAATAAAAGTAATTATATTTGGAAATGGTGGAAGACTCATATAATCCTAGCAGTCTAGGAGGCTGAAGCATGAGGATTACAAATTGTACCGATGGGGCAACTCAGTGAGATCCTATCTCAAAATAATAATAATAAAAAAAGGGCCAGCCAGATAGCTCAGTGGATTAAAGCACTGCTTAGGCAGTCACAGGGACTGGGGTTTGATCCTCACCCAGTCGTGTTAGCCCCACCCCCAAGGGGCACTGAGGTGGTGATGGAGACTGGGTGTGTGGTGTACACCTGTAATCCCAGCGCTTGGGAGACTGAGAGCAGGAGGATCTGTGTGGTGAGAGCCTATAGACCTTGTACTAAAATACATTATAAAATAATAATAAAATTAAAGGGAGTTGAGGATTTGGCTCAGTGTGAAGCCTCCAAGTTCAATCCCATAGATATGAAAACACCAAAGTAATTATACTTTAACTCAATAATTTCTAACAACTAAAGTACAGTACACTTAAAAGTACACAATGGGTACAATTTGACGCCTGTCTCAGCATTATTTTAGGTTACTGTAGTAAACATTTTTTGAATATTTAATAAGATGAGTTCTATTAAATAAATCATACATGTCAGCATAATAATATTGTATAACCATTAAAATGATAATGTAACTGGGCATGAACCCAGTGGTTAAAGTTCAAGGCCAGCCTGGATCACACAGGGAAGCCCTTTCTCAAAAAAAAAAAAAAAAGAAAAAGATAATGTAGGTATCTTTTTTTTAATAGAAAGTTTGTGGGGGGGTGCTCCTGAGACAATATTTTACTAATTTAATTACAAGAATATATATTCATCATGATTTCAGTTTTACAAAACTATATGTTAGAATAAAATCTGCAAGGCCACAAGAAAAATATCACTAATGGTTATCTCTAGTAGCAAGCTTGTGGGTAGGGCCAGCACAATTAGTGTACAAACTGGGAGACTTTTGAGAGTGAAAGAGAACATGATTAATAATTACCCTCTCTGGCAGGTGTGAAGGGGATTGGCGCATAGAAGTAAGCTGGGATTTACGGTTACCTTAATTGAGACCTGAGCTGAGTGCCTTTTCTTTTTGTATTTTTGCGTTATTTCTTCCTTCCTTCACTCCCTTCTTCTCTTTTTATGACAAATACATATCATTTGTTTAAAAATAAAAAAAGACAAAATGAAGACCTTTAAAACAGTCTGAGTGAGGAGCCTGCACAAGTACGTGCATGAAAGAGACACAAATGGTAGCAGGGATTTTAGGATCAGAACAGAGCAGATGGTGGCTTATGCAACCAGCTACCATCTCCAGAAATCTGCTTACTGTTTCTGGGTTGACGTACTTTAGATCTTGGTGTCTCCCTGGTGCAGTTAGCAGTGCACATACCTAGAAATACTCAAGAGCTAAAATAATGGAAAAAATTCCACACCCAAGCATGAGATCAAAAACCCATTTGTTGTCATTCTTTCTAAACGACTCTTAAAGCCCCAGAAGCCTTCAAAAATCAGTGGTCTCTATAATCTACATATGCAGTAATTCTGTTTGTAAAAACTGGTCCTGGCTAGATATGACTGTGCATGACTGCAATCCCAGCACCCAGGAAGCTGAAGCAGGAGGACTGCTGTTGAGTTTGAGGCCAGCCTGGGCTATAAAGTGATTTCAAATACAGCTTAAACTACATAGTAAAGTCCTGTCCCCCCCCTAAAAATGATCAAACTTTTTTAAATGATGAGATTACTAGGTGTAGCAGTGCATACCTGTAAGCCAACACATACAAAGCTTATGCAGAAGATTAGGATGAGCCGGGCGTGGTGGCGCATGCTTGTAATCCCAGCACTCGGGAGGCTGAGGCAGGAGGATTGTTGTGAGTTCGAGACCAGCCTGAGCTACAAAGTGAGCTTAAAGCCAGCCTGAACTGCATAGCGAGACCCTGTCTCAAAAAGACAAAAAAAAAAAAAAAAAAAAAAAAAAAAAAAAAAAAAGATTAGGATGAGTTCAAGGCCAGCCTGAACTACACAGTGAGATCCTGTATTAAATATCTAGATGATAGATAGACAGACAGACAGACAGACAAACAGATGAGATGATGCGAGGCATGGTGGTATATGTCTGTAATGTCAGTTTACATGGGAAGCTTAGGAAGGAAGATTCAAAGTTCAAGACCAGCCTGGGCAAAGCAAGGTACTTTCTCAAAATTATTATTATTATTTAAAAAGGTCTGGGAATGTAGTTTAGTGGTAGAGTAATTGCCTCGTACGAACAAGCCTCTTTAGTTGAGCATGATGGCACATGCCTGCAATCCCAGTACTGGGAGGCTGAGGCAGGAGGATTCCCTATGAGTTCAAGGCTAGCCTGAACTACATAGGAAGATCCTATCTCAAAAAAACCAAAAACTTAGGGCCTGCCAGATAGCTCAGTGGACTAAAGCACCTGCTTAGGCAGAAGGCAGTGGCCAGGGTTTGACAGCTGGCATGCTGTGCTGGCCCCGCCCCTGGGCATGCTGAGACAGTGATTGAAACTGCATAGTGGTGCACTTGGGAGGCTGAAAACAGGAGGATCACTATGAGTCCGATCTACATAGTGGGCCCTGTAGTCCCTGTAGACTCTGTACCAAATGCATTAAAAGAAAAAAAAAAAAAAAAAACAGAAAAACACCTCTCTGGGTTTGATCTCCACCACTGCAAAATATAACTGAACTGAACAGAGAAACTATTCTTGGAGGAACAGGAGGGAGAAAATTAGAGAGAGAGAGAGAGAGAGAGAGAGAGAGAGAAACTACTCTCTTTTTCTCCTTTTTGAGACAGTCTGGCCTTGAGCTAACTTTGTATCCCTGGCTGGCCTCCAAAGCACAATGATCCTCCTGCCTCAGCTTTGGAGTGCAGTACTGAGATTACCACACCCAGATTAATCTGTCTTCTTTTTTTTTTTTTTTTTGTCTTTTTGAGACAGGGTCTCACTATGCAGTTCAGGCTGGCCTTAAGCTCACTTTGTAGCTCAGGCTGGTCTCGAACTCACAACAATCCTCCTACCTCAGCCTCCCGAGTGCTGGGATTACAGGCATGCGCCACCACGCCCGGCTAATCTGTCTTCTTTAGACCTAAATGCTGAAATGATTAGACTCCCATTTATTCCCAATCCTCATGTTAAAAGTTTCAAAACCAAAGTAGGGGAAGAGAAGCTCAAAGAACATACTTTTATTTTTGCAGAACCAGGGATTGAACTCAGGCCCTTGTGCTTGGCAGGGAAGTGCTTATTCCACTGAGCCATCTCCCCGGCTCCAAACATATATATTTTTGATCTAGTAATTCTACTTGTTTTCCCAAGAAAATACACATACAATGATTTGGGTATAACAACATACATAATAGAATATTTATAACAGACAATAATTACTAATAAATTAAATATTCCTTAGTGTCTTAAATACTCATCAATATATGGTTTGTTGTAGATCAATTTTATTGATATAAAGAGCACTTGCAGGGCTGGCCAGATAGCTCAGCGGTCTAACATGCCTTCTTAGGCAAGTACACAGGGACCATGGTTCGATCCCCAGCACCACAGACTGCACCAGTCCAGCACCCCCCCTCAGGGAGGCTGAGCGAGCCACAAAAAAACAGAGCACTTGCTTAGCATACAAAAGGCCCTAGGTTTGATAGACATTGTGGCATGACAGTAATGCCAGTTTACATGGGAGGCTTAGTCCAAAGACTACAAAACAAACAAACAAAATATATGTATTCTGATACATATTCTGCAAAAATATACATCAAAACCTGGCATGGTGGTATAGGCATACCTAAACTCCTGCCACTTAGGAGGCTTAGCAAGAGGATCTCTGTGAGTTCCATGCCAGCCTGGGCCACATAGCAAGACTGTGTCTTGAAAACATTAACAAAAAATAAAGAAAAAAAGAATATAAGAACATCAAAATGTTCCTTTAGCTCCTCTGCTTTAGTATGCCATTAAGTGCGTTCTCTCGCCTCCTCCCCTAACCACATCTTCTCACTAGACTTTCAGAATCAAATGATTCCTGACCAAGAAGCAAAAGCAGTAGATTTGAATGAAGACTAGTAATAAAATCAGGTACAACTCCAAGAGGAGACACTGGAGGAGGACCAGGCTAGGCCACACTTATCTTCTGGGAAGGCACAAGATAATACTCTCTTTAATCATGGTCAAGACAATACTGAATTTTTAAAAAGTATTGAAAAAATAAATAACCATTGCCTGGACAGTGGAATATACTTATTCAGGAATTTTTTTTTTTTTCCTGTGATCAGTACTATTGAATCAACAATAAATTTTTGAAACTTTTAAACAAACAAGGGGGTGGGGAGATAGCTTAGTGGAATAAACGCTTGCCTGGCAAGTACAAGGGCCTGAGTTATCTCTCTGGTTCCACCAAAAAAAAAAAAAGACAGGGTCCTGAGTTCAATCCCTAGCACCACCAAAAACAAAATAATAAATAAAAAATAAAAAAAACAAAAGGGCCAGCCAGACAGCTCAGTGGATTAAAGTGTCTGCTTAAGCAAATGCAGGGATAGTCTGACCCTGTCTGCCACTGGCCCCGCCCCCAGGGCACTAACACAGCAACTGAGATTGGGCATGGTGGCACACACCTATAATCCCAGTTCTTGGGAGACTGAAAATAGGAAGGAGGATCACTACTAGTCTGATCTGTGCAGATCCTGCACTAAATTAAAAAAAAAAAAAAATCCTTTAATAGTGATTGCCTCATTTATGGACTTCTCCAAGGCCAAAACATCTGGGGGAAACAGAACTTCAAGCAGGCTAGGTAAAGATACTAACAAAAAACCAAAAGACTTATACAATAAATCCAGGAAGGATTTATCACAGGAAAGCCAGGTTGGCTTAACATCTGAAAATTAATTAATGTAATAATTATATAACTATATCAATAAAAGTATTAATAACTATATCAATAAAAGACAAACCCATCTTTCAATTGATAGATTAGCACAGAAAAAAGGAGGAAAAACCATGGCATGAAACTAAAAAGCTCTATGCAGCAAAAAAAAAGTTAATAAAGAGAGACATTAGAAATGAACTGAATAGCCAATAAAACAAAATAACAAACAGAAAACCCAAAATTACTTAATCAGAAGTGGCCAAAAGCCGGGCGTGGTGGCGCATGCCTGTAATCCCAGCACTCGGGAGGCTGAGGCAGGAGGATTGTTGTGAGTTCGAGACCAGCCTGAGCTACAAAGTGAGCTCGAGGCCAGCCTGAACTGCATAGTGAGACCCTGTCTCAAAAAGACAAAAAAAAAAAAAAAAAAAAAGAAGTGGCCAAAAGTAGCCAAGAGTGCAACTTCCTGGGGGTTTGATCCCCAGAACTCAAAACAAAACTCAAGAGACCTAAATAAATATTTCTCAAAACATGTAGGACTAGCTGGGTGTAGTGGCACACCCCTGTAATCCTAGCACTTGGGAAGCTGAGGCAGGAGGATTGCTGTGAGTTCAAGGCCAGCCTGGGCTTCAAAGTAAACTCAAAGCCAGCCTGAACTGCATAACAAGACCCTGTCTCAAAAAGA
>PVKA01042513.1:0-17377 GCA_004027165.1 Ctenomys sociabilis | reverse complement strand
TCCAGGCTGGCTTTCAACTCATGGTAATCTTCCTGCCTCTACCTCCAAAGTGCTGGGATTACAGGTGTATGCCACCATACCTGTTCTCAAAGACATCTTGATAGCTTCCAACTTTTCAAAATTATGAATAAAGTTGTTGTAATTATGCATGTACAGGTTTCCGTGTGGTTGCATTTTCAACTCCTTTGATTAAATACCATGATCTTTTGTTTTTGAGACAGGGCATCACTATGTAGTTCAGGCTCACCTCAGACTCACAGTTGGCAATGATTGGGGGATGGTCCACTGGTAGGAAAATCTGAAAGGGAAGTTCCCGGTTAACTGAAAGTAGAGAGGAGGGACCAAAGACAGTCTAGGAGGGGCTGTCCTCATTGGTTCCGGGATCCCCATGCCCAGCTGACTTGCCATCATGAGGACCTGGTAGACTACTGCACACATGGGCACAGACACATCGGGCAGGGCTGGCTCTGTTGGGGTGACCTGCACCCAAGGGTTAAGGCTGGGTTCAAGAACAAAGGATCAAAAGATGGAGATGACAGACTGGGAAGAGAGCAGCCAGGACAGCTCCACTTCCTCCTAGCAAACTAGATGGGGTCCCTGGGGTGCAGGGCAGGCCAAGTAACACTCACCTGTACCCTGAGGCTGTAGGCCTGTACTTCCTAGTTGCTAGCTATGGCCCAGGTGATGACTCTGCCCTTTCCTGGTGTCCCATCACTGACAGGAATGTGGGTGGGTGGGAGCACTGGGTGGTGGGAGGCATTTGGTAAACACTGCCCCCCTTCTTCCTGGGGGTCCTGCAGGCTCTGATGCTGGTCTGACCCCTAAGGTAACCAGTAGAATCCCCTATTACCTCCAAATCTTTTGCTTTTTACCAAGAACGCAGTGGGAGGTATGATCTCGGCTTGACAAGACTGGGGCTGGGTGCGTGGCCGCTGTCCTCTGCCACACCATCAGGCTGCAGTGAGCCCAGGTTTCCTGGGCTACCCAGGGTACGCTGGGATGTGTGTCAGGCAGCCCTCCTGCGCAGTCCTGGCAATCCTCCATTATCAGCCTGGAGCAAAGCCGTGCTGAGGGAAGGAGTGGGATCCAGGGCAGCCTGGCAGCTAGCTGGTCCCCCTCCTCCTGGAAACCACATCTGACCTCAATGTATCTTGAAGGGAGGGTCTGGTCATGTCCAGGCACAGCCAGCCCCGGGCCCTCCCTGGTGCCCAGAGCTTGCTGGTCTGTGGAAGTAAGGAGCCCTTTTATTTCACAAGCCCAAGCTTGCTGGGGCACTGCCCAGAGGTGGGTGGCAGATGAGTGTTAGACCAAGCCTGCAGGTCACCTATCAGCTGCTAAGATGAGAACATCCAGACTACTAATTCAGAGCCCACCATGTGGGGGGGTGGGCAATCAACACAAGGTCAGATAAATGGCAGGGAAGCCCCTTGGTCAAGTGAGACTGCCTGCCCCTGCCCAGATCCACTCAGGTTAGCATGTCGGGTGGGCATCTGGCAGCTGTGAATCAGCAACCTCATGCAGACCCAACCAGTGTGGCCATGGGTGGGACACACCTGGCTACACAGGTCCCCCTTACCCTCCTGCCATGTCTCTGCTCTTGCCTTTCACAGGCAGTACCCCAAGTCCCTTCTGGAAGGGTGTCAGAGGCCAGGCTGCCCCCAAGGAAGCCAGGCCTGGATCTCCAAGGTAAGTACCCCTGTGACCATGCACCGACCCAGTGGTGGTGAGGGACTCATTGCTCCCTTCTGATTCCACACCCTTGGGACAAAAATCAAAGGTCCCCAGTGTGGGAGCCTGGGCATCCTCGCAGAGCACCAGCTAGAGCTGAGCACGCGTCGCTTCAGCCCAGCCTCTCCTCCAGGCTGCCAGTGCAGCTGCTCAAAAACACTTCTGCAAACCATCCTCTCCCCTCCTGCAGCCTGACTCTGAGCCCAGAGCACACACGTGAGCCCCCTGTCCTACCTGGTCTGGAGAATGGCTTGGCAGAGTCACACTGACAGAGGAAAGGCTACAGGTGTCACTGCCCCAGCGCTCACCTGCCCTGTGCTCTGAGCCAGGGCCTGGGAGGGCTCACACCTCCATGCACCTCACCTCCGTCCTCCTGGGTTCATGCCATGGAACTCCAACATGGACCAAATGTAGGATCAATGACAGCAGCAAGAAATCACTTTGACTTTAGGGTTGGAGGGTCCATGGGGCTCCTTTCAGGGAAATGGCAGAGTTTCGAGGCAGGGGTGAAAAAAGAATCTTCTCCCACCTGCGCACCTCTTGAGAGCATTACCTACTCTCTCCATGAGCAACCTCAACCTCAGGAAGACACAGAAGCTGGGGATGAAGGACAAAGGCCTGGGATTCAGGACCCTGAGCATGATCCAGAGGACTCAGGTTGAGGTGTCCCCAGGTGTTGGAAGCCAGACCTCTGGCTTTACCTTGCAGAAGGAACACTGATAAGAGTAGAATGTGGTGATGATGTGTCTAGCTTCCTTGACCCACAACTTGAGCAACAGGCCCAGCGATAGACTCATTGTTCCTTAATACATGGTGCTTTGCATCTTACCTTGGCCCTGGGAGCCTATTCTAACCCCAGAGAAACTAGAGAGTTTAGCGTTAACTAGGATAAATGTTAGGCACAGGATCAAGATTTTCTGTCCATAAGCTTGATGCAGAATAAACTTAATTGCTGGACTAGCATTTCAGACCTCCTGGCCCTGGTTTCCTTTCTTTCATTTTGTTCCATCCTCTACCCTGATTCCCTCTGTGAGGGCTGGACCTCCACAGTTGATGTTTGGACCAGGGACTTGAGGTATTCATAGGGCAGAGGACAGAACCCTGGTAAGCAGAGAGGCCTTGTGAGTACCAAGGGAGTGAAATGGGGCATAAGCAGTCTCAGGAGCAGAAGCTCTCTGTAGATGTCTTCATGACTACTCTTAAGTCCTGGGGAGGAGCACTGTGACCTCCGCACAAATTTCTTGCTTTCTGTCTTCTCTTATGGAGTGTTGCCCATAGTTTCTAGAGGAGGACAAGCTTGATGCAGTAATCTGGGATAAAGCTAGAAAGGCTCTTAAGGGTTACTATAACACTCATGGACCCAAATGGGTGCCTATAGATACCTTGTGCTCAGCCACCTGGGGTGCCCTGAAATCATCCATGGAGGCTCAGGTCATGAAATGGTGTTATGTATGGGACTTGTGATGCTAGCATATCCCCTTTTCAGAATCCTACCCCTACAGCACCTCCCCTAGAAGAAAAATTCCTCTACTAGGGAATCTTTTGGCTACAGACCCCCTTTTCAGGGGGAGACCCCTCAGTTAGTTCAGCCTGACCCCCTACAGGTCCTTCCCTTTGGAATGAGAGGGGTCTTTTCAGGTGCTTGCACTTTGGGATCAATGTCCCTTTTCTCTTCCTCCTGTACAATATTCAGCTTTTGAGTTGGCTTTCAAGAAAGCTCATAATAAGGAGGATTGCTCATTGCCCATGATGTTCCCCATCATTACCAAAGTACAGGGACAGCCTCTTTACTGAGAGTTAAAGTACTGTCTTTGGGAGCTATGGACTTGGGACATGGCAGAGTCCTAACTATGCTACTCTTCAGCCCCGGCTCTGGGAACGGGCTGATTGTGGAGGAGGGACAGCGCTGTCATCGCTTTGCCTGCAACATTGGCCCTTACATGCACAACATCACCCACAAGGTAACAAAGCAGAAGTCTCTGAAGCTGAAAGAAGTGGGTGATGTGCTTGGAGGATCAGCAGCCTGGGAGAATGTTGACTCCACTGCAGAACCTTGTCCGAAGTGTGGGCATCCTCACGCCCACTTCATGCAGCTTCAGACCCACTCTGCAGATGAGCTGATGACCACCTTCTACAAGTGCTGCGATGCCCAGTGTGGACACCACTGGAGGGATTAGTACATGGAGCTGCTTCAGTATCTGCCGGATGTGTGAACTGTGTATCTTGGGGCTCTTTATTGGTATAGTGAGAAGCTGACCCTTTTGGAGAGAAGACCAGTGTGTATAGAAATGTAGCCCATCTGCCAGGTAGAGTAAGTGAAGTCATTAATGTCCAGGGAGTTTGGGGGGAAGAGACCTGAAAGGAAGTGTGCCTAATTTAAGGTCCTTTTTTCTCATCTTTTACACTTACTGGGCAGTTGACTTTTTTTTTTAACCACCACCCAACATAATGTAGCTCAGTAAATTTCCCTACCTGTGTAACTTATTTAATCAAAATTTGTTCTGAATATTTCATAAAAAACAAAGTTTAATACTGTTGTTTCATTGCTGCTGTTTTAACTGCTGGGGATAAAGCCCAGAGACACTAGCTAGAGATAGGGTTTCGCTAAGTCAGCGAGGCAAGGCTCAAATTTGTAGTCTTTCAGCATTAGCTTCCCAGTTGGCCAGGATTCTAGAAGAGTCCACCATGCCCACCTACCATCACTACTGATAGAGGTTGCTTGAAGGCAAGCACAGGGATTGTCATGGTTTGTGATTCTTGCAAGGGAACCAATATAATATCGGACACATTTTATAATATTACTTTATAAGGAATTACCCAAGAATCATACACAGCAAGTACAGGAAATCTATCCACACGCCAAATAGAAAAAAAAAAAAATCCAGCTGAGAAAAGAAAAAAAAAAAGGGCTGGACAGATAGCTCAGCAGATTAAAGTGCTTGCTTAGCCGGGCGTGGTGGCGCAGGCCTGTAATCCCAGCACTAGGGAGGCTGAGGCAGGAGGATTGTTGTGAGTTCAAGACCAGCCTGAGCTACAAAGTGAGCTTAAGGCCAGCCTGAACTGCACAGTGAGACCCTGTCTCAAAAAGACAAAAAAAATAAAATAAAATAAAATAAAGTGCTTGCTTAAGGGGACACAGAGGCATGCTGGCCTTGCCCCCCAGGGCACACTGAAACTTCAATTGAGACTGGGCATGGTGAAGCATGCCTGTAATACCAGTGTTTAGGAGGCTAAAAAACAGGAGGATCACTATGAGTCCAATCTACATAGTGAGACCCTATAGACCCTATGCTAAATACATTAACAAAATCCATCTGAGGGCCTGGATCCTGCCTCACAGATCTGTGCTGGAAAGGCCCAAAGATCAGTGGTAGAAGCTAGAGAGGATGAAGGATCTGTGTGAGCAGGCTGAGGGACCTGTACTGGAGCTAGGAAGCAATGCTCAAGGTAAGCACCAGAACTCCTCCAAAAGTACCACAGCCATCTTCAGCCAACAGTGAGGTCCTAAGCTCCTCCAGCAATGAGGAAAACCATGTTCCCATCAGCAAAGCCAATGTGACAAGCTTCTCCATTAGGCTGAGCAGTGCACCATCTTCTCCTGTGGAGTCAGGAAGAGATGCTCAAGATGAGGACCAGAGCTCCCCCAAAGTTCATTGGGAGAGCCAGCACGACAAGATTCTCCTGCAGAGCAGCCCATGAGAACTAGCAGCTTCCAAACAGCATCCCAAAAGATGTTTTGACAGATTCTCCTATTGTGCCTTTTATGCTGCTGGCAACAATCCTGAGGTGGGCCTCCCCACCCAGCACCACACTAGTTTAATTCAGCTGGGTGTAAGGAGTTGGCCACCAGTTAGCTGCCCACCACAGGGATCCAAAGACAGTTGATCTGATAACTGAGATGGCCACGGAGTGACTAACATGTGAGAGTAGTGTAAAGCAGGACATTCTGGATGGGGAACATTCACATCCCAGGTAGGATGCAGGGGGCATTTGAGTTATGAGATTTGACATAACTCAAACCACGTGCAATTTCAAACAAGTTGTCCCAGGTGTGGTGACACATTGCTGTAACCCCAGCTACATGGGAGGGTGAGGCAGGAGAATCTCAAGTTCAAGGTGAGGCAGGAGAGTCTCAAGTTCAAGGTCAGCTGGACAACTTTGGGAGACCCTATTCTCAGTTAAATAATAACAAAAACAATTCATCAATTGTTCATTTGGGGGATTTTCCATTTAATATTTTGGAAGTATGATTGATAGGGTAATGTTTCCCAAGCCTGAAATCTTCGAAAGTGGAACTGTAAATAGTTAAAGACTATTATATTTAAAATATTTGTAGTTTAAACTGCTAAGAATAAACTTTGAATATTCTCACTACAAAAAAAAGAGAGAATTAAATATTAATCAAAGAGCTAAACTAAAGCAAGCCTACAAATTGTGTGGCCGCATCGCACCATACACAGTGAGGTTACTGGATCTTCAGATGGTGCCGTAGGACTGAGAGATGGCTTTTGCCTCTTACCTTGGGTAAATACTCTTTCACAATCCCTCCCACCAATTACATGGCACCTGATAATTTTTCCCCAAAATTACAGATCCTCCCCAGTTCTGGACGCCCCAGTGGTCTTTACAGACACCAGTTCAAAACAACACGCTGTGATGGTGATTAATAAAAATGCATTGTTATTGGTTCCAGCCTACGGGACAAGCTGCTTCAAACTTAAACATTTGGAAACAGGTTATGAACATTCTATGCTGAGCACATTAGCAAGGAGCATGTCCTGCTGAGCATGTGGTCTTTGTGTCATCTGATATCCTTGGCTCTAGAGCCCCTGTAGTCTGACTGAGGAATCTTGTCTGCAGCAAGAGCAATCATTCCAACACAGAAGCTTTGGGGCCTAAACTGCTGCCCCCAGCTCCTCAGACTTAGAAAGCCTGGCCTGTAAAGTGATAATAACACTGACAAACACAATGGTAGTACATCTCTTAATTTGTCTCTTTTGTATGATGGGTCTAAGTCAGAAAATCCAAAAATAAGGCAAACATTTTCAGCCCTTCAGCCTATCTCCTCTGATTCCAAGGATTTTTCTGATGCCCAAGTGGATAAATTAGAAAACAAAGGATATTCAGGAGCTATCCAGCCATATGGAATTTGACTTAACATACAAATTGGTGGAGCGATTGGACGTTTCAACTCCACCTTCAGTACTTGCTTAAAATTCAACCTCTGCCTCCTCTCACTCCCCCCCACACTGTTCCCTCTGCTCGTCCATATGAAGGCAAATAAAAGTGACTCAGACTTTACTGCAAAAGGAGAAACAGGGACCCAGATGCTTACAAAAATGCCTGTCTTAGTTACTCTTCTCTCGTTGCTGGGACAAATACCCAACACCCAAAATGAAGGAAGGAAAGGTTTATTTAGCTCACAGTTACTGCGGGTTTCAGTCCATACTCAGCTGGCTGCAAGGCAGAGGGGAACATGGCAGAAAGTATCAGTTCACGGCGGCAGAACAACAATGCCACAAAGAGCAATGACTACAGGAAGTCTGTCTCTCTGACTCTTATATTCCATGCAGGTTCTCTACCCCAGGCTAAGGAAAGTACTCACACCCATAATCCCAGCAGTGCTAAAACCCATAATCCCAGCCTTGGATCATACATAATCCCAGTGGATCATGAGTCACAAACTCTAGAAGTCCCCACCCCATGACCACATGAGGCTTTGGGGAGACAACTAAACACAAACCATAACAATGCCATTAAGAATTTTTCCTGTTGTTTTAAAACAGCACCCACCTAATGATGCCATCAGTTTATATAATCGCATTAATGAACGTGGATTAATTCCTACGGACTGGGAAAGTTTGTGTTTTTTTGTTTGTTTGTTTTTGTATTTTAAGGAAGGGTCTATAGGATGTTCAGGGTCTCAGGACTAGATTGGACTTGTAGTGATCCACCTGTTTACATCCTCCCAAGAGCTGGGATTACATGTGCGCACCACCACGCCCAGTCTCAAACTGGGAAGTTTTATGCCATGTGATTTGTTTCTATTGTGGTAAATTGGATTGTATGAAAAAGGATTATCAAAAATAAAAAGAAAGGGGTAAAGATTAGAACAAATTCCTTTTGCTCTGCTCAAAAGACAGAGTTGACTGCCATTATTGTTATTATAGGACTGCTCTGATTCATTAAACCTTGTCACTGATTTCAAATATGCTGAACACACAGTAAAAGAAATAAAAATTGCTACTTCGATTCTGGATGGTTCCGAGTTAATGCTATTGTTTTCTGTGCTGCAGCAACCTGTCAAAAGTAGAAATCAAGGCTGGCCTGATAGCTCAGTGGACTAAAGTGCCTTCTTAGGCAGCAGCCATGGTTCGATCTCCGGTGTGCCATGCTGGCTCCGCTCACGGGGTGTGCTGAGACAGAGATTGAGACTAGGTGTGGTGGCACACGCCTGTAATCCCAGTGCTTGGGAGGCTAAAAACAGGAGGATCACTATGAGTCCGATCTGTGTAGTGAGACCCTTTAGACCCTGTTGACTCTGTACTAAATACGGAAAACAACATAGAAATCAGCCTCTCTTTAGTACACATATTAGAGCTCATACCACATTACCTGGCCCAATGTCCATAGGAAACAACCAGCTAAATTGTTTACTTATAATGTTCAAGCTGTCTTCTAAAGGTTTTGTAAAACTTTTCATATTTCCCTCTTCATAGAAACTCCTTTTCATGCTCAAGATGTGTTAAATGTACAAAAGCTGAAAGGAAAAAGGTTAGATTGAGGTAAAAATAGGACAGATCAAGTCTCAAAAACTATAGATGTTTACAAAAAGGTTTGTTGTTTTTTCAATTCCTGTATTTACATTACTTTCTAAGACCATCATAAAGTGGTCTCCACTTAGATTGGAGTACTATTTTAAAATCAAGTCCTAAGCAGGACAAGGAGGGTAAAACAAAGGAGCTGGGCCATTCCTCTTTTGATCCCTAATAAGTTTGATTGCTTCTTTTACAGTATGAGATGAAAATTAACATAAAAAGATCTTGACATTCTACAAACAAATATAAAGGTTTGGAGTAAAATCTGAAAGCAATGAGATTTAAACAGTAGCTTGATTTCTTTCTTTCTTTTTTTTTTTTTTTACAGAGCCGTGGATTGAATTCAGGTCCTTGTGCTTGTCAGGGAAGTGTTTATTCTACTGAACCATCTCCCCCACCTCTAGTAGCTTGATTTTTGACATCCCATTTAAATAATAAAAGGCCAGTTGGGCCTGGTGGTGCATGCTTGTAATCCCAGCACTTGGGAGGCTGAGGCAAGAGGATTGCTGTGAGTTCGAGACCAGCCTGAGCTACAAACTGAGCTTAAGGCCAGCCTGAACTGCATAGTGAGACCCTGTCTCAAAAAGACAAAATAAATAAATAAATGAATAATAAAAGGCCAATAGTGGCCTAAAAAGGAGGAGTCAATCCCTCCATCTTTGCTTGTTAACATATATTATTCTTTTAAAACTTTAACAAAAGATAAAATTATCGAAAAAGAAAAACAAACCAGGTAAGAAAAAAGGACAAAAAGAATCCTTTGGTGAGATCTCCATATTGAACAATCGAAGGAACTCAATGTACAACTAACCTGGGGCAAAGGTTATGCTTCTGTTTTTCCAGGGAATGCTAAATGGCATATTTGGGTACCAAAGTGTACTGTCAAGTTGTGCTGTGAAACCAGATCTGAAGAAATTAACAACAATGAGGTTACATCCAGCTTGGAGCTTATTCAAGAAACTGATCAAATGGAAATATAATTGTAAATAGGTGATAAAATTTGTTAAAATAATTGATTTAAATATTTTGAACTTATATATTTATACTGGGGATTGAACTCGGGACCTTATGCTTGCCAATCAGGTGCTTATATCATTGAGCTATCTCCCCAGCCCTCGTATTAATTATAAATATTTTATTCTTTACAGATTTTGCTAATAAGAGATCTCTGATTATTGACAAATAACAAAACCTGACTATTCTTATAATTTCCAAAAATTAGAGGAGTTACTATAATTTAATTTGGCCAAAGATTTGAGTGCAATTTTTTTTTTAAAGACACGTTTATTCAGCAACATGATCAGACTATTACATTTAGCAATCAACAACATGGGTGCAAAAAAAAAAAAAAAGGCATACATTAAAACCCTTTGTTGGAATGCTTTACACTTTCCACAGAACAGAAACCAAAATAACCCGTTATACAATTAGTCACACATACAGTCCTCGAGTTTTTTGCCCATACGCATGAGTACTGTCTAAAACATGTCTTCTGTGTAGCAGCTGGGCCCTGCCACCACTGTGGTTGGCTGAGTTCACGCATCTGTTGTGACCTGCAGCTTCCCTGTCACTTCTCTGGTCTCTTCTCCTGCTAAGCTTTGTTTCCTGCAAGTGTTTAAAACCTTCTGCCACTGCTGTAGCTACTGCTGCTGCTGGAGCCACCATAGCCACCTTGATTTCATGGTTTGGTAAAATATTGGCCTCCACCACCATAGGGCCCAGAGCCCTCCAAAGTTTCTTCTCTTCATGGATCCAAAATTTGAAGACTGACTGCTGTAATTGTCAAATTCGTTGTAGCTTCCACCACCTCCATAACTGCTTCCATCATTACCAAATCCATTGTAGCCATCTCCACTGCCACCATATCCACCTCCACCACGGCTGCCACCAAAGCCACCTCAACCACTGAAGGTTCCTCTGTCTGAAACTGTCATTGCCACCAAAACCACCTCCACAACCACCACCAAAATTTCCAGAACCATGTTGATCTCTTTGGCTAGATGAAGCATTAGCCATCTCCTGCTTCTCTCTTTTTCTTTTCTTTCTTCTTTCTTTCTTTCTTTCTTTCTTTCTTTCTTTCTTTCTTTCTTTCTTTCTTTCTTTCTTGTGGAACCAGAGACTGAACTCAGGCCCTTGCACTTGCCAGGGAGGCACTTATTCCACTGAGTCATCTCCCCAGCCCCTATTTCCTGCTTGGACAGGGCTTTCTTCGCTTCACAGCTGTGGCCATTCACAGTGTGGTGTTTTTGAATGACAATCTTAGCCACAGAATCAAGGTCATTAAAGATTACAAAAGCAAAGCCCCTCTTCTTTCTACTGCATTGGGTCATAATTTCAATCACTTCAGTTTTTCCATATTGCTCAAAATAATCTCATAGGTGATGTTCTTCAGTATCTTCTTTAATGCCACCAACAAAGATCTTCACTGTTAAGTGCGCACCTGGTCTTTGAGAATCTTCTCTTGAGACAGCTCTCTTTGGTTCTACAACTATTCTGTCCACGTTCTGTGGCCTTGCATTCCCATCTGCATCCATCTCCACAGTGGCATAAGTGACAAACCCAAAGCCATTGGAATGTTTTGTGTTTGGGTCTCTCATTACCATTCAGTCTTTCAGTGTTCCCTATTGTTCAAAATGGCTCCTCAGACTCTCATAAGTTTTTTTTCAAAGCTCAGCCCTCCAATGAAGAGCTTCTATAGCTGTTCAGGCTCCTTTGGAAACTCTGACTTAGATATGACAGCAGTTGGAAGAGAGACTGATGGGCTAGGGAGATGGCTCAGTGGAATAAGTGCTTCCCTGGTAAGCTCAAGAACTTGAGTTCAATACCCAGTTCTGAAAAAAAAAAAAAAAAAAGTTTCTTTTGGGCTGGGAAGATGGCTCCGTAGAATAAGTGCTTCCCTAGTAAGCTCAAGGACCTGAGTTCAATCCCTGGTTTGGCGAAAAAAAAAAAAAAAAAAAAAAGTTTCTTTTGGGCTGGGGAGATGGCCCAGTGGAATAAGAGCTTCCCTGGCAAGTGCAAGGGCCTGAAGTCAATCCCTGGTTCTGAAAAAAAAAAAAGGAAGCGAGACTGACAGTGCCTCCTCTGCAGTGTCCATCAGCAGAAAGGTTTGAGTGCACTCTTGATTTTATAAGGAAATTTATTTTTGTGTCCTGTATATTTGTTTATGTGTTTATGTGTTCTCTGTATTTGTTTATATTTGTGTATTTTTCAATGAACAGCTGTTCTTCTTTTTTCTTTTTTGATAATTCATTCCAAGTATAATTTGAGATATACACTTAAAAACATGTTTTTTTTTTTCCTAAAACCAAACAGTCAAAGTGATGTGAAAATCGGTTTATCATTTTGTTAGAAGGTTTAAGTATTCAATTAATGGATAGGAGATGTGGCCTACCTTTTGTTCATTAAGGAGGAGCTTCCAATAACCTTAATAGTCTCTTAGGAGACACCCTCAATAAATTTGGTCATTGGTTGTGAGGTAAAGTGTTTTTTTAAAAATTACAATAAGGTTTTCTCATAAAAATGCTCTTGATGTATTGAATATTTTGTTTTATAAGTTTATTATATAATTTCAAATCTTGTTCATATATTTAAAGGTGGACAATTAATAATCACCACAGGTTGTCATTATTTTATTTTCCATAATTGCATTGAAGAATGCCTTTCAAATGTACAGTATTCTACAATACAAATTTTCTTTCAGATTTAAACATAGGCCTTTCTCTTGTGCTCCAGATACTTCTAATAAGAGGTTCATATCAAGTTAACATGAGGTCATTAGTCAAATGACAATTATTTTATTGCTTCTCAAGCCATTTCAGTGTTAAGCTCTAACATTAATCTTTCTGTACTTGTTTTCCTTGCATCTCCAACAAGATTCCTTGACACCACTGCCCTCAGGGTATTTATGACAAACTAGCACCTGGTACAGTGGATGCTTAAATATTCCATTATATCTTTCCTAATCATTTCCCACTGGCTAGTGTTTCCTAATACATAAGAAAAGAGCTTTATAAGGAAAACACACCCAGAGGTCTCATTTCAAAGGAAAATCATCCAATTCTTCTGATTATACGATAGTGTAGCTGGGGTGTACTAATTCTGGCCTCTTTTTTTTTTTTATAAGAGTCTACAGGGTGTTGAGGGTCTCACTACTAGATTGGACTTGCAGTGATCTGCCTGTTTACAGCCTCCCAAGAGTCGGGATTATAGGAGCACACTACCATGCCCCGTCTCAAATACCACCTCAGTGCACCCTGGGAGAGGGGCCCACAGAGCAGGCCCAGGGATAGAATCCCCAGGCCCCTGCACCTGCTTGCAGGTGCTTTAATCCACTGAGCTATTTGGCCAGCCCCCAGCCTCCTTTTCTAGAAGTATCTTAAACAAGTTTATTTAATTACAGATGGTTTCTAGGTATGCAAATTTAGTTTTTCCATCCATGGGAGTGACATATGGTTTTGTTTTTAAAGAATTTAAGCAATATTAATTCAACTGAAAGAAAAATAAAAGACCCTCAAGTAGCATGGAGGTGGAACACAAGTGAGTTGAAACTAAAGTGCTGGTCACAACAGCACATGCTTTTAATTCCAACTACTCCAGAGATCAAGGTAGAAGGATCCCATGCTCAAGCCCAGCCTGGCAATTTAGCAACTTAGTGTGACTCTATCTCAAAATATAAAATGATGAGAGCTGGAGATGTAGCTCAGTAGGAAGACCCTGGACTCAGCCCTCAGTAGTAGGGGTGGACAGTCTGAGGGTGTAACTCAGTGCTCTCTGGGTTCAATCCCCAGAACAAAAAAAAAAAAAAGGAGGATTTGTCAAAGAATGAAGACTGGGTCAAGCAGGCACTTTTAGTGGCCTACAATGCATCAGATCTTAGAGTTCGTTGCTGATGCATGGCCAACATCCCACAGCAGCAAGATCCCACCCACCATGCCTGGTGAGGCTCACACAGCAGTATGCATACTACAAATGCAGAGGCCAAAACCAAAGCCAAATCCTGAAACTTAAGCCTGGCATGGGCAACTTAACAAGACCCTTTCTCAAAGTCAAAAAAGAACCAGGAATGTAGATCAGTACAAAGGCCCTGGGTCCAATCCCTGGTACTGAAGGGATAAGAAGAGGCCAAAATAAGTGCCTAAAAATCAAAACAAAATTGTTCAAGCAAAACAGATTCCTATTGTTGAAATTGCTCCCGACCAGTAAGAAAAATTAAAAGGAAAAAACAAAGGCAACATCAGAGCCAAGTACCAAGAGCTAGTTAGCCACCATTATTGCTCTCACCTACAATCCAAAGACATCACTGCTGCTTGAGGGGAATGTACAACCTCTGCAACCTCCAGGCCAAGGTGGGAAGCTGTGCAACTGTGTGAGAGAATCTCCTAAGGGAGACGGCTGAGTCTCTTCACCAGAATTAGCTTACAGTATATTCCATTAACACACCCAGGTACTGCTTACAAACCAAAGAAAGAGCAATGCATTATCTAACACTCCCCTTGAAGCAGGAAAAGAGGATCACTCCATGGGCTTATCATCTTTGGACTCTACATTAGTCTATCCCTCTTCAGCTTCCATGGCTTCTGGAACAGGAGCAGTTTTGACTCTGGTGCTCTCTGCCCCCGCTGCCAGTGTTACTGCCTCACTTTTGGCCTCAGCAGCCTCACTTCCAGCCTTGGTTTCAGGGTTCTCCTTCTCAGATGCTGTTCCACAGGAGACCAGCTCTTCCAGCAGCTGTTCAGTGCAGAGCTCACTGCTGGCCCCTTCCATGAACACTGAGCCTTCCCCTTGGGCCAGCCTTTTACTGCTCTCTCCAGCAGTAACTCCTTCCCCAGCCCTCATGGCTGCTGTAACCCTTCCTGCTAAGACTGCTGTAGCCACCTCCTCAGGTGTCTTCCTTATCCTCACATAAATTGTCTTCTCCTTCTATTTCAGTAACAATAGTTTCATTGGTGAAAGGGTTCTCACCCTTGAGGTATTTTTCCAGCATCTTCACTATGGGTCTATTATCCAGAATACTCCCAGCCACATGGAGGCTGGAGGTGCCACTGGAGGAGCTGCTGTGCAGGAATCAGCGTGTCATAGGCCAGGCAGTGTGTAGCCTCAGTCTTCTTGAAGAAGTGTTCCTGGCCGGCCCATTTGAAAGGGTCTGGTTCTTGTTTTGGGCTTTTCTTTTCCATCAACTCCTGACAGAAGCTTCTCACCATCTTGTCAGCCAGTTTGGTGCTTATAAATCGCAGTGCCTCTTTTTGAAATTTGCTGTGCAGGTGTTTCTAGATTTCTTCATCTTCAGCGCTACAGAACTAGCACATAGAACGGGCGCACTGAATCCTGTCAGCTGCTAGGTCCTGCATCCTGCCTTTCCTCCTTTGCTTTTCTCATCTCTTCTTTACTTCTTCATCTTCCTCATCCTCCCCTCTCTGCTTCCCAGCATCACAGAATTCATCCTCATTCCAAAATTCTTCATCTCCTGACTGGAAGCCACCAGCTCCATCATCATTGTCCAAAAAATCGCAGCATGGGCCAGTTTGGTATCTGGCTCCTCAAACATTGGAAACTCCTTCTGCTTCTTGTCCACACTGTCTGGTCTAAAGCCCTCAAACCCTCTCCTTCTGGTCTGATCTCATCTGAGCCTGTGACTGACCACATCCATAAATCATGGTGCTGTTGTACCCATCTGTCCCTTGCATTCCTGTCATGCCTAGTCAGGGAATGTAGACTGGGAGAAGAAGGAAGGGGGTGACCTGCTTGGGGAGGGGCCTCCCAAGCCTCATCCACCCATGTCATTTAGCTCATTCCAGGAAGTGGACAGGGACTCAGTGGAGGCTAAGGGTGGCATGCAGGGTCACTGCTCATGGAATTGCTTGAATTGCTCCAGTCTTGGAAGCAGCCTGGGCCCTGATGTTGGCCCCAGCCTCATATGAAACCATCGAGGGATCTTCCCTCCCAGGCTGGGTTCCAGGATTGTACTGCCCACCAAAGCTGTCATTATGGTCAGTCCCCAGGTCAAAATCATAGTTATAGTTGTAGCTGGGGCAATATGGATTGTGTTCAAGAAAGCAAGGCCTGGAATTGTAGGACTCATATGGCTGGAAGTGGTAGGAGCTATCCCGGTCCTGCACCTCCTTCCCACTGCTACTGCTCTGGCTCTTGCCTCCTTCCTTGGACATCATGTCCAAATGCTGGTTGATCTTGTCAATGAGAGATTCAGAACTGTCAGTGCATGGTTCTGTACCATAACAGACCACGTGCATGGAAGGGCCCCCAAGCTCTAGGCCACCATGGCTGGCTTTGGTGGCCTCCCATGAAGCTGGGCCGTAGCTGTAGGTTGCTTCTGTAGTATTGTTGGTGTTCTGGGTACCATAATAATTGTAGTTGTCATAACCTTGCCAGCTGACCACACCACTTCCATATGTACCCTGGGTATTGGCAGGTCTAGCACTCCAGGCCCCAGACACTCCATAGCCTTGTTCCACGTCTCCCCGAATGACAATTTTCAAACAAAAACTTATGTGATATGTATGCTGCATACATTTACTAATAATTATCTAAAATGGAGCTTTCCAGGCTGGTCAAATAGCTCAGTGGATTAAAGCGCCTGCTTAGGCAGATGTAGGGGTTTGATCCCCAGGCCTGCCGTGCTGGTGGCCCACTAGGGCACACTGAGATGGCAACTGAGACTGGACATGGTGGCATGTGCCTGTAATCCCAGCACTTAGGAGGCTGTAAACAGGAGGATCACCATGAGTCTGATCTCCATAGTGAGACCCTGTAGATCCTGTACTAAATACAAAACAATAATAAAATGGAGATTTCATCATGACTGTTATGTTACACTACTGTGCATAACTACTGATGTCAAATGATTTCTGTAAAATTATATAACTGTTGTCTGTTAGCATTGTGAAGTAATTTAACTACAAGGACAACCATAGTTGGTAAAAAGCAACACATTTATGGTTGCACTTTATATTTCAAGATGCTTAATACACAGATAAAATTTTAATAATTAAGTATATTGCTCCCAGCTAAGTATACCAGTGTAAAGTCAGATTGTCCTATAGAAACAACTGTTACTAATTCCAGTTTTCTATCCCTGTCTATTCCTGACATTCATGTCAAGCTTAAAAAGCAGATCTCATCCCTCAAACCCCACAGGGAGACTTAATCTAATTTTCCATGTCTTCAATAATAGAGACAGAAATTAACTATGCACAAGTGCCAGCTTTTGGCTGCTACACTTGGAACTCCCATCAAAATAGGAGCTTGGCAAGGTAATGTTAAGCCTGAACAATGCTGCCACGTGAGTTCCTCCTGGATCATGTTTCAAGTGTGACAAAGAAGGACACTGGGCACAAGCTTACCCCAACCTACAGCTATCGCTGGGACCTGATTCCATCAGCAAGCTCAAGGGTCATCGGAAGTGCAACTGCCCTGTCCATCAGTGAGCAGGTAAGTCATCCACTTCCATACCTTCACAGGAGAACTTGCTACAACCAGATCCATTCAATACTTGACATGCTTGGTCTTGCCACTGAAGAGGAACAATGGGCATTGGGTACACAGCCTCCATCAAGAAATCTCGGTCAGAGTCCTGAGTCTCACTGGATATCCCAGGTAAAAGACTTTTTACCACATGAAATGTTCTTTCTGAGTTTTCGGGTCGCTGTATTAGATCTGCAGTCTCCGTAGTGGGTGTTGATGGTCAGCCTACATAACACCACAGGCCAAACAGTCATTGAAATGTATGCCTACCCCACACTAAAACAACAAATTTTTATATCAAGGAAAGGGAGATGGTCTATTCCACCCCTCGTGCCATATTACAACGTGCACTT
>PVKA01042512.1:0-17378 GCA_004027165.1 Ctenomys sociabilis | reverse complement strand
AAAAAAAAAAAAAAAAAAAAAAAAAAAAAAAAAAAAAAAAAAAAAAAAAAAAAAAAAAAAAAAAAAAAAAAAAAAAAAAAAAAAAAAAAAAAAAAAAAAAAAAAAAAAAAAAAAAAAAAAAAAAAAAAAAAAAAAAAAAAAAGATTAAACAATAAAATAGAAAAACAAACAGAAAACAATAAAGAAAAAGAAAACACACAAAAAAAGGAAGTACACTTCCTGGTTTGTATCTGCTGTCACTGGTAGACAGTGTGTGAGGACATAGTCTAGATCTGTTCTGATTTATCCCAGCAAGACAAGGGTAGCTTTATTGTGGGGCAGTGAATAATTTCAGCAAGCCTACACCTTTATTTCCCCTGAGGTTCAGAACATATTTGGCCCATGGAAGCTGAGAGCCTGCAGTAGACGGCACATCTTCCTTCTGTGAGCATGAACCCAACTGAGCCACTACTTGGAGCCAGCAGCTGCTCTGGATTCTGAACTCAGCTGGCAGCTCTCCAAGATGGCTCCCAAAAAATACTTTGTCCCATATGATGACTGAGCTCTCAGCACTCACCCCAGCTAGTGCAGCCCTTCACACCCACTGTTCCCCTTCACTTCTGGGTCTCTCTGTGGAGACCATTTGTGTCTCCAGCAGTTGCCATGTGTCTGCAGGTTTGAGCTGCTTAGCTCATGCAATGAGTCCCAACTCAGGGCAAATGCTCCACCAACCCTCTTGCTTCATCACTCAAGTTTCTTCATTCTCATCATGGGCTTCAGTTCTCAATTCAGATCCTTCCTGGGTCCAGGAGATGCACTGCCCTCCTTGTTTTCCCTCACATTGCTATGTTCAGATGGCGCTTTCAAAAAAGCTCTTTCTCTGCTGCTCACCACTTATCCACATCAGGGTTCCCTCATTCTGTTTCTAATACATATAATAATTCTGGTTTCTTTTTCTCCTGCTTTGTTTCACTGTCATTTTTTACTAATCTATTTTCTGTTGTCCCCTAAGAAATTCAGTAAGATTGTAGCCTAATATTTTCTAATTTTGTATTTAGCTATTTCTATTTACACTAATCTAAACCCACTTTTAAAAATCCTATTTTTTTCAGTAATAGTCTAGTACCAAAGAGTTCTCTATGCTAATTTTGTGTTTTGTGAGAGTAAATTATATTAGCCTGGAATTTGTAAATTTATACAAAGAATTAGGAGGGAAAAGTAGAATCAGTGTTAGAAAGTGGAAGGAAATCTAAGGAGTTAGACAGCTGTCTGGTTGGAATCAGGTAGGGAGCCTGAAGCCTACAATTGAGGCTGTTTTTTCATAGCCCCTCTTATTATTTGGAAAGCATAGGCCTTTTCTCTTGAGAGTTGTCATAAATTCATGGGCTATTTTGGGCTCCGAGACTCTGGGTTTGGCCACTGCCAATCTCTACTGCCTTCATGCAAATTCTTAGGAAAACTCCTTTGGCCTTCTTCATTCGGTCAAGGTGTTATCCCTGATATTTATAGTTGAGTGTTATGGACAAGGCTGTGCTAGCAATTAATAAAGGGCTATATGCATATTTTAGTGTGATAATATTATGAGAGAATGAACTATATGAATATATATGTATATATGTATATATATATATAATATATATATATATTATATATATATATATATATATATACACATGTACAGGAGTATGTATTTTATGTATGAAGTGACTTTTCTATAATATAGGCCCCTCCCTACTTTCTAATGTACTTAACTTGGAGGTTGTGGTTGAAGTCTAAATGTTCTACCAAAGCATCACGTGCTCATGGGTGGGACTTTTGGAAGGTGACTAAGTTTTTGGTGTGGTGGTGGATTAGGATTATGGCAGGCTATGATGTTGGTAGTTAAAGCCTATTGGGAATAGATAGGTCACTTTGGGTTTGGCTGAGGTTATATCTCTCCTCTTTCCTTGATAGCTTGCTACTTTTATTTCTTGCTTGCTTTCTTGCTTGCTTTCTTGCTTTTCAGTGCCATTCCATGGGCGTGCTACCTGTGTAGCATGCTGTTCTGCAGAGCCACCCTGCCCTGGAGCCAGCCAGCCAACTATGGACTGCAACCTCTACCAACCTAACAAAAGTAACTCTTCCCTCCTTTAAACTGTGGATATTGCATTTCTGTCTCAGTGCTATAATAGTAACACAAGTAGATTTCTTCAGTTTTAGCATATTAAGGCAACTACTTTTGTGCCTTGTCTTCTACAAGTCTTAATGTAACAAAGTTGTCTCTGCCACATATTGAAATTAATGTTAAATTGTAATGAAAAGAAATTTTACTCAGTGTGTCTCAGACCTCACTGGCTATTTAGTGTCTCTGTTCTCCTGTGTCCATTGTGACTGGCATCTGGAGGATCCACTCTGCTGAGGGACGGGAGATATCCTCTTTCTCAGTTGCAGTTTATGTTACTGGAGTTGTAAAAGCATTCTGCCTCTTCATTTGTCATATATGTGTATCCCAATTTTGAATAACAAAGGCTACTTGAAAAGTCCTGCATACTTTAGTCAGTAACATTTGACCTGAGGAACAAGGATCTAGAATAACATAATAAGCCTTATCCACAAAACTCTTATCTCAGAATTTTTGGCCACAGGTGTAGTTTATAGTAGCACTGTGGCCCCATATTGCTTCCTCCTTTTTCATCCATGTGTCTTTTCTCCTTTGCACACTTCCTACCCAACTTCTGTTCTTGCTTTCAGAGTATTAGAAGGTGTTGGGTAACGATCCGTAGAGAATGGTCCAATATAGTACTTGATGTGTGTGCTTCTTGTTCATACACTGTGACAGGCCACTAATAATAGCTACAAAACCTATGCACCTGTTGTAAACTTAAAATGTCATCACATGTTCTTTTACACTGCTTTAAAAGAATGGATTAAATTGAGTAATGTATTTCAGCTTCAAGAAATTTTAAATGTATGGAAGTTATCCTTTTTGACAGAGAACTCCTAAAATGCTTAGGCTTTATTACAGAAATGACTATATTGATCAATTGAAGTATAGGGTTAAAGAAATAGCTTTTTAAAATGAGCTTTATGTCAGTCACTACAATGCAGGTTGAGACTATATTCAATTAGAATATGGGCATTTTCAGTGCTCAGGGAAAAAATGGACAGTTCATATTTTTCTCTAAATGTCATGTAAAGATAAATATAGACATCTTTGTTTTTTTGTAAGGAAAGTATTGTTATGCTTGAAACCCATGTTCAGCATTAACATGTCTGAGTAACTGCCTTACTCAGACAGTTCCAGACATACACTTTATTTACCAATATCCTAGGCTTCTCTCAAGCCAGTACACGAGATAATAAGTCTACCCATATATGACTTCATGTGAGAACTTTACAGTGGGAAAATTACTGTGTTGAATGAGAGGTTTCAATCTGTGTGACGAGAACTGCACATTATAAACAATTTAGGGCTTCATCACAGAGAAATGGTTGAGGGCTGGGGCTATATTGAAAGTGTTATGCTGACACACATGCTAAGATTAGTCTTCAGAATTCTGGTTTTCTTTGTGTATTTGGAGTAGCGAAGTTTCCTGTCTGAGCATTTGAAATATTTTTTAATCTTGGTTCCTTTATATAATATTATTGTCACATTTTACCAGCTTCTTAGTTTATTACTTATATTCTCCCTTTGGCATCGTTTTTATTTTTGTTCAGTGAAAATGCATAGATAAAGTTCAAGGGGCTGGGGAGATGTCTCAGTGCAATAAATGCTTCCCTGGCAAGCTCAAGGGCCTGAGTTCAATCCCCAATTCTGCAATCAATCAATCAATAAATCAATAAATAAATAAATAAATAAGTTCAAGAGAGTCTGTTCCATGAAGCTTAAATGTCTCAATTTTCTGCACCTCTGACAGCCTTAGGCTTTTCCTGCTATTACACTGTGTTCTGCCCTTGCCTGGACCTAAATTCTTCTTTAGGTTTAATGATCTTCTCTCCATGTGCTGTTGGTTCTGGAAGTTCAAGGGCAGTTAAGATCATATATTCAGTGACAACAACAACAACAAAAAAAACCCAGTAAGGATACTCAGGCAGCTTTGCAAAGCTAGGAGCAAATTCTGCTTTAATTCAGTGTTCCAGTAGGGTGGCTGAAATCAATATCCTGGTCTGGAAAGGGTTTCATCCCATCTCATTTGGACTCTAGTCAAGGAGTTATGATATTGCTTTTCTTCTCTTGGCTCATTTGGTAGAAAGTGGAGCATCCTTGTATTATAAAGAAGAGTTTCTCATGTATATGCTGTCCAGGCAGGCATAGTACTCTTTCAAGCACTCAAATTAGAAGCTCCCAGTATGTTTCTGAGAGACTCTCAACCTGGCCTAACATTACCTGCCCTATTAATTGTACTGACTATAGCTGCATGGGTAGGTGTTGGGATACCATCAGCCCACAAAATGCTATGAAGCAAGGCCAAATGGCCCATAATGGAGTGAGGCTGGGGGATGCCCAACTTCTGGTTGGAAGTGGGTAGAATGAGCTGTAGCAGGATCTGGGCCTACTGGATCAGGTGATTAATCCTTGTTCCTGTGTCAGCTGTCAATGGTGCACATTTTTTATCCTTTCTAGTACTCTTGGTGGAGTAAAGACATCTGGCAGAACCTAAACATCCTGTCCCAGGGAGGTGAGATCCCTGCCTGTGCCAGCTCAGTACTTGCAGCCCCACTTTTTGTCATGCTGTTGGATTGAAGGGATCCTCAAGATGCAGGTGTGAGGTTTCTGTGTGGGTGAAACAGCGTAGCAATGAGTGACCTGTTTGGTCCCAGCAGTAGACCAGGTATTTGCTTTATATCTGAAATCACTCCTACATCTCCCAAGAAATTGAAAGTTGATTGGCTTCTAGGAGCCTGCCTTCATTAAGGAATTCATTCATTGATGAGTTTAGTGTCTCAGTGTGTGTTTGAATGTGAAGATTTTTGGAGATGTGTCACTAGAGGCAAGGCCTGGAAAAGGATATTCTGCGTACAGCTCCTCCCATTTTTCCCTCCTTCCAAGCTGCATGGCTGAATACCTTTTCCTTCACTATGCTACTTTCCCATCATGCTTCTATCTTGGATCTACTAGACCGTGAACAAATTAAACTAGATAAAATTCTCTAAATTGTGACCATTTGCTAGTTTGTCTCAGGAAAAGGAAGGTGGCTAGGCCACCTAATTATGCTAAAGTTGTTTAAAATGTAGATACAAGGTCTAGATCTCATGTTGATGGGTGTAAGTTCCAAAATTTTGAAATATTTCTCGAGAGTTCTAAAATTACATGCTGGCCCTGAAACTGGGCATAGTGGCACATGCCTGTAATCTCTTCCCCTGAGGAAGCTCAGATAGAATCACTATGAATCCAAACTGTGTAGCACTATCCTGTATATAAATAAGTAAATAAAGTCATTATACAGTTTTTACAAATAACATAAAAATTGGAAGAAATACTTGTCATTGTGATTAGGCTCAGTGTTAGGGGCATGTCCAAACCTGTTTTTAACTTCTGTATTTTATGCAGAGTAATACCATAAAGAAAGAAATAAACAATAAATTCCTTGTGGTTTAGAATAACAAAATATTGACAAAATTATTTAAAGTAGGAAAAATTAAAATATTGCTATAAAGGACAGTTTTGAAAAAGGATTGAATCAGGGGCTGAGGAGATGTTTCAGTAGAATAAGCACAAGAGCCTGAGTTCAATCCCCAGTTCAGCAAAAAAAAAAAAGGGGGGGGGACTGAGTAAAATTTTTAATTTTCAGGATATTGGGCACCCACAGGTGATTTATTAATGGGTGTAAAGATAGAGAAGCACCATCTCTCGTGTAACTTATGAGCCTGTGTATTTTAAGGCCAGTTTGAAATACTGAGTGAGACCCTATCTCAAAACAAATTAAATGCTGAGAATAATGAATAAAAGCAAAATTGTACCTGATGGAAAGCACCAGGTAGAGATCTGCACACATGTCAATGATGAGCAAGAAAATGGTGTTCTGTACAGGGAGGAGCAAAGTAGACTCAATGCAGCGTGGGAAGCAGGGGAGATTGGTATGTGGCAAGATCAACTCCTGGACTAACAGTTTTCCTCTAAAAATGTTACTAATGTGAATTAAAGAAGGAGCTCCATGCTGGCTCACCTTGAAAGTGGCACAAAACTTTAGTCTTGGAAGAAAGGAAGAAACTTACATAAAGTTACATGTAGAAGGCCAGGGAGATAGCTCAGTGGAATAAGCGCCTGCCTGGCAAGCATAGGGTCCTGAGTTCAATCCCTGGTACCGAGAAAAAAAAAGTTACATGCAGAATTCTGTTGTTGGGGCCAGGGAGATGGCTAAGTGGATTAATTGCTTCCCTGGCAAGCTGAGTTCAATCTCTGATTCTGCCAAAAAAAAAAAAAAAAGAAAAGAATTATTTTCTTACTGCTAAGTTCACCTAACCATTTTATACCCATAATTGGAAATTTTATGTCTTTGTTAGTAGCTTGAAAATTAGTTAGGCAATGTACCTAGCTTTAATGAGGGGGATGTTATATGGAAATAGAAATTACAGCATCTTTTTTGTGGTAGTAAAAATTTTCCCATGAGCTTCACACTGAGGAACTTCTGCACTCTTTACAGTGTTAAATTTTGCTAGTATGTCTCACTAACAGCCTGAAGCTGTTGCCCTCTTTCCTCAACCTCACATAGTGATAGGATTATAGGTGAGCACACTGTATACTGTGATCATAGTGCTTCATTGATTAAACATCATCAATTTTGTTTTCTTTTTGGATTTTAGGGAAGGGTTTAGAAGGTGTTCGGGCTCTCATTACTAAATCAGATTCGTAGTGATCTGCCTGTTTACAGTCTCCCAAGAGTTGGGATTACAGGCATGTGCCACCTTGCCCAGTCTCAATTGCAGGCTCAGTGCACCCCAGGGGCTGAGCCAGCATGGCAGATCCAGCGATCGAGCTCCCAGCCCCTGTGCCTCCTTGCAGGTGCTTTAATCTGCTGAGCTATTTGGCTGGCCCATCGCCAACTATTTTTATGTCAAAAATGTAACTTTTTCCCACTGTGAATGCCATTCTGAAAGACACTCTTGAACTTTCTTCCTCTAGATAAGAGTGTCTGCGTTTGAGGTTAATTTTGGGTATAGTAGAATATTTTAATGGAGGAGAGAACCTAAGACTATCATAATTTTTCCAGCAGTAGAAATAACTATCCTTTTAATCATAATACTCTTTGAGGAATTATATTTATTTGTGGTAATGGTGACTCAGCGTGTACTACCTTTTGATAACTTCAGAATAATCAAAACAGTATGACATGCTTTGGACATGAATCTTGAAGCAGTGTACTAGAGGTGCACTCTGACTTGTCTATTCTTTGAGCTCTTGGTGGTACATTGACTTTGGGCCCATGATTTGTTGTTGGAGAATTGCTTAGTGCTCTGCAAAAAATGCACATTTGAATTCAAAAGGACAACTGGGAAAAGACAAAGATCAAACTTGGAGTGACTGTGGATGTGTGCCTCTGCTCAGAATTGAAACTGAGGACATGAAATTTCGTCTTGTGAAGATGGCAGCTAAGTAGGAGGTGAAGAAGCCCCAGATTTAAATTACCTGGCTACTCTTATTACCCTGTCTCACCACCTCTGGTTGAGCTGCTCTGGGCTACTTGTGCACTGTGCTTCAGGAGTGTGTTCAACCTTCTGAATGTGAGTTCTTTTGTGAATTGCAGTGAAGCAGGCTCCCATCCCTAACCAGCTTCCCTTAGCAGGTTGGTTATATAAAATGTAAGCTATCTGATTTAATCATAAGATTATCATTTTCATAAGCATGGAATGACCAAAGTAAAGAAAAATCTAGCAATAATGTTGTTGTTGTTTAACACCAGAATTTCACTATGTAATTCAGGCTGGTTTTGATCTCACCTAGAATCCCAGGCTGATATAAATTAAATTAGTATTTTCTTAATGGCAACTTAGTATTTATATATATGTAACACATCTTTATTTTCTACATTCTTGGTGAAATTTAATAATAACAATGTAAATAGAGTGGGCCCCAGAAATTAGCAAGGGTTATTGCTGGAGGAAATGTGTATGGTAAAAAGCCAGGAATTTCAGAGATGGTTAGAAAAAAAGGTTTGGGGATGGCTGAGGAGATGGCTCAGTGGAGTAAGCGCTGCCCTGGCAAGTGTAAGGGCCTGAGTTCAATCCCCGGTTCCACCAATTAAAAAAAAAAAAAAAAAAAGCCTGTAAATGACTGTTTTCATAGTTGAACCTTAAATATACAGTGTTTCCACAGTTGTGCAGCTTAAAGATTTAGAGGTACAGGGCATTTTGGCAGTATCTTAGGGAATCTTATCACTTTAAGAAGAATGAAACTGAGCACTAGAGAGAGCGACACTCAGTACAACATGCTGTAACTATGGAGCAATGCTGCTGAAAATGTGTTATAGAGCAGCAACCAGTCACCAGCAAGGAGAACTGAGTAACATGCTTGGGTTGACTACTCAAAAACCTCCCATTTGAAAAACAATTATGAAGGAAATTTGTGATTTCTTCAAAATTGCAGTAGTTCCTACGAACATTTATTACTAAGATATTAAGGCCAAGTCTGTTAATGACTGAGGCTGTGAACTCTAAATTGCAAATTTGAGTTGTTATTCTATATGCTGGGAATATTCAGAACTTTTATCATTTGATTTTGAGTAGTGGATGAGAGTGTCCAGGTGACTGAAACCCTACCTGACAAATTTCTTACTCTGTGGAAGACTACTCTCTCCCACTTTGGTGACATACTAAGTTTACCATGTGTGATTGTCTGTGAACTGTGCTCTTTTATTTTCCTCCCTTCAAAATTTCAGTAAGTGAGTATCCTAGAAATTGCTAAGAGAAGTACTTTCATGGTCTGTTTCATTGTTATTGGTTTTCTACTTAACTATTGTGTAATGTATTGATGTATAAATATAGGACAAATGGCTTTCTTACACATTCTGTAAGCCATGCAGTTCATAATTTTTCAAAATTATTTCAATTACATCTCACCTAGAATCCCAGGCTGATATAAATTAAATTTTAAAAGAGAATAAAACAATCATAAATGAAATATTAGAAATGATCCAGAATTTCATTAAACAAAATTATGGAAATTCAACAATGGTTGCTATGTTTTATATTGTCTTTAAATTACTTGGTTTAAAAAAAAAAAAAACTTGTATTTTTTAGATGATTTTTTCAAAAATTATTTGCTTCTTACTTTGTGTTTGGTATTTTATCTTAAGGTAGATATGTGGTAGTCTTTTGAAATTTGTTTTATCTTGGTCACTGTACAAAATTTTTATACTTATGTACACAGCAAATATTTTCATGTTTATTTCCTATAACTTTTGTATATTTTAACTTACCCTTCTAATTCTGATTGTTAGTTGATTTTCTTTTGAGGAAACATTTTTTTTTTCACTTTTGAATCATATTTTACTATGAATTCTCAAAAATTCATGTGTAGCCGGGCGTGGTGGCGCATGCCTGTAATCCCAGCACTCGGGAGGCTGAGGCAGGAGGATTGTTGTGAGTTCGAGACCAGCCTGAGCTACAAAGTGAGCTTAAGGCCAGCCTGAACTGCATAGTGAGACCCTGTCTCAAAAAGACAAAAAAAAAAAAAAAAAAATTCATGTGTATGTTCATTCCAGTATGTACGTTTTTGTACATAAGCATATACAATCCATGTTTCCAAACTGCATACCTGTATCTCCCGGAACATAACTAGAAAAGAATTTTATTTCCTCCAGAAACACATAATGCCTGCTCTATCATGAATCAATATATATGTGAACCCAGTGAATCCTTTTCCCCTACATGAGACCAATTTGTCATCTCAGACTAGCAGACTCATGGAAAGTAGAATTTGAATGTTGTTTTTTTTTCATATATGTTATGTAAGCTATTGGTCTTTTTCATTAAAATGTATGTTCAATATTGCTAGATTTTTTTAAAATTATACTGTAAAGCTATAAGTTTTTACTAAATCAAATACCTCTTTCATAAGTAACTGTGTTTTGAAGTTATCCTTTAATGGCAGTAGTTGGAGTCATGTTCTCACTTTGTAGTCAGATTGTCCTTGAATTTTGGCAGCCAAGGCTGGTCTTAATCTCCAACATCGACCTCCCTAGTGCTGGAATTATAGGCATTGTACCACCACACCTGGATAAAGTTTTGCTTTTGTGTGTAATACTTTGTGACATATAGGTTTTCAGTACATATATTTCATTCATCTCTTTCCTCATTGCTGTCCCATAGCCTCTAGAATTTATTTTTTAAATTTTAAAAAATTGAAAAATCATAAAAGAAATATTAGAAATGATCCAGACTTTCACTAAACAAAATTATAGAAACTCAACGATGGTTGCTGTGTTTTATATTGTTGTCTTTAAATTAGTTGTTCAAATTACCAGATAGAAGCATGCAAACTTTTATCTGAGTGGTGGTAACCATTATGTGACCTTGAGCTGTAAAATAAAATGCCACCCTTCCTCTATTTGCAGTTTTCATAAACTTGTTCTAATGAAACTTTCTATGAACATTTAGTTATGTATACCCTTATTTGATATTTATTTTTTATGAAACAAAATTCAAGTTCTAAAACACTGCTTAAGTATGATCAAAGTAAGAAGTACTTATTGCCATAAATCATAAAATTTGAAAAGAGTCACCATAGCCTATCAAACCACTTGTTAGATAATCTTCTCCCCTAATGTTGTTTGGATGGTGATCTTGTAGGCCCCCCCTCTGTGAGCTGTGCATTAGAGACAGTGCTCAGGTGCCCTTGCCATGAACCAGCAAAAGAACCGGTACTCATATTCTGCTGTTACTTTAACAGTGAGTGACAATCTAGCATCAGAATTACTGTATAAGGGAAATAGGTCATTGGTTCATCACCTGCCTATTAAGCACAAGGTCCTGAGTTAGATTCCCAGTACTAAAAGGTAAGTAAAAATAAAGAACTGCTGTGTGAAAGAATACATACATATGGATTTCAGCAACCAAATAGCTTTTTGGTTTTCTTTTTTGAGACAGGGTCTCACGATGCAGTTCAGGCTGGCCTTGAACTAACTCACTTTGTTGACTGCAGTAGTCTCAAACTGTGGCAATCCTGCCTCAGCCTTCTGAGTGCTGGGATTATAGACATGCACTACCATACCAATCTTTCAGTTCAGCTTTTTATGAGAGAAGTTGAAAGATCCCAGGCTGTGAGTCTCCACCCTCCTTCAAGAAACATATGTGTGCTCATTTAGGAGGCAATGACCTTTGAGGATGTGGCTGTGAACTTCACTATGGAGGAGTGGGCTTTGCTGGATCCATCCCAAAAGCAGCTCTACAAAGATGTGATGAGAGAAACTTTTGGGAATGTGGCTGCTATAGGTAAGGATGATTCCACTTTGTCATTGATACAGTCAGAGAACATTGTTGCTCATCAGTGTACTTGCATTAAATAGAATGTGAAAACATTTTTGAAGAGTGTCTTGGGTCTGATTGCATTAGATCATGAATCTAACTGGAATCTTGTGTGTGTGTGTGTGTGTGTGTGTGTGTGTGTGTGTGTGTGTGTGTGTACTCAAGGTCTTGCATTTGCCAGGCAGGCACTGTATTGCTGAGCTATATCCCTGGCCCCTGAAATCTATTCATTTTTATGCAATAATACTGTATCTTCTTATATTTCTATGTCTGCAATTTAGGTAGAGCCCTGAATAACCATGAAATTGAAGAAGACCACACAAATGACTGGAGAAATCAAAGGTAATTTGTACACAAAAAAGAAAATGAATTTTCCTCAAAAGTGGATGCATAAACACAAATATCACAACCAGGAAAATGTGACTATGTATAAATTTAATTAATTTCATAATATTGGCCAATGACTTATATTATTTCAGTATGTATAATTTTAAAACTCTGTACATAAATATTCCAATATCTGAGATGTACTGATATGATGCAACAAGTGATACTATGTGACATATAGATACAAAAAGGTTTCTGTTATGATTATCTCCATAAAAATGTGTGAGATTTTATTTGGGTATATATGAAAAGAAAAGAATTTTGAGTTTTGACAAACACTTCTTCAGTATATCTGTATATTTATATGGAACTATTATATCTATATAAAAATTCAGTATCTAGAAGATTAGAAATCTTGTGGGTCAGGAAGATGGCTCAGTGAAAAAAGTGCTTCCTTGGCAAGCACAAGGGCCTGAGTTCAATCCCTGGTTCTGAAAAAAAAAAATTAGAAACCTTGAAAGCAGTATTGAAAGTAGAAATGAATGCTATTTTTTCTGTTGTAATCCTTCAGAAAACTGAGTCAATTCATGCTTTAAAATTCTCCAACATTTTTGGTAGGGATATTAAACATAGCCAATATTATATCAGTGTAATGACTTCTCAAAAAGTAAAAATAAAATTTCCATTTGACGCAAGAGTACTTCTCCTGAGTACACTCCCAAAATTAAAATTATCATCTTATAATGATACAGTATAATTATAAAAACATTTTGCACTGTATTGATTGTCGAATCTGTCCTGTCAATTTGTCTTGAAACTGTCTCATTGCTATTTGTTCTTCAATAAAAATAATAATAATAATAAAAATTATTGCCACATTTAAAAAATGATACAGTATATAAATACACAAAGCAAGACTGTTTATAATGGCTAAGCCACAGAATCAGCCTGTGTCAGTCACTGGATGAATGGGCAAAGAAAAATTTTGGTAGGCTTGACATATTGGTACATTCCCAGCATGCTATTAAGCTGATTCAGCTAGATAGAAAGTACAACAGTGCCAGCCAAATAGCTTAGCAGATTCAGGCACCTGCAAGCAGGTGCAAGGACTGGGAATTTAGTCCCCTAGCCTGCCATGCTGGCCCTGCTCTCTAGGCACACTCAGACAGCAATTGAGACCGGGCATGGTGCCACATGCCTATAATTCCAGCTCTTGAGAGGCTATAAACAGGCAGATCTGTATGAGTTCAATCTTGTAGTGAGACCTTGAACACCATATAGACCCTTCCCTAAAGTACAAAAAACAAAGAAAAAAATTTTAATTGATACCATTCTTGGGAATGTCTGTTTCAAAGGTATACTCCTAGGCATTCAGTTAACTGTCAGAATTCCTTAAGGAATCAAACCAGAACTCATGATAAATCATTAATGTGAGATATTGTGTCTGGTGTTTTTTGTTTGCTTTTTTTTTTAATAGAAATGAAGACTTGGAGATATGCTATCCACTAAATATGTCCACTATAGCTCACACTGGACTGAAGACATATGAGATTTGGGGTTTAGAAGACAAACTGTATCAATGTAATGAATATAGAAGAACCTGCAGTGATTTCCACACCTCTCAGAAGGATGCAAGTACAAAGGCTGAAGAGATTTCTTACGAATGTAATCACTTCAAAAAATTCTACTGGGTTCTTAGTGAAAACACTTACAATTTAGAGAGAATCTTTGTATATAAGGAAAACTTGAAATTCTTCAGCACACCCAATGATGTTCAGTATATATATAAGCAATGGGGGAAGCCTTTTAATAAGCAAAGTCATTATGAAACAATTCACACTGGGGAGAAACCATATGTGTGTAATCAATGTGGGAAAACTTTTAGTACACGAAGTTGTTACAAAAGACATGAAAGAAGACACACTGAGGAAAAACCCTATGTATGTAAACAATGTGGGAAGGCTTTTAGTTCACAAAGTCATTGTAAAACTCATGAAAGAATTCATACTGGGGAGAAGCCATTTGTATGTAAACAATGTGGGAAGGCCTTTAATTCACAAAGTAATCGTAAAACACATGAAAGAATTCATACTGGGGAGAAACCCTATGTATGTAAACAGTGTGGAAAAGCTTTTAGTGCACCAAGTACTTATAAAAGACATGAAAGAGCTCACACTGGGGAGAAACACTATGTATGTGAACATTGTGGAAAGTCTTTTGGCTCACATGGAGATTGTAAAAGACATGAAAATATTCACACTGGGGAGATATCCTATATATGTCAACATTGTGGAAAATCTTTTACTTCACATAGAAATTGTAAAAGACATGAAAAAACTCACACTGGAGAGAAACCCTATGTATGTAAGCAATGTGGGAAAGCTTTTAATAAGCAAAGTCATTGTAAAACACATGAAAAAATTCATACTGGGGAGAAACCCTATGTATGTAAGCAATGTGGGAAGGCTTTTAGTTCACAAAGTTATTGTAAAGCTCATGAAAGAATTCATACTGGGGAGAAGCCCTATGTATGTAAGCAATGTGGTAAGGCTTTTAATTCACAAAGTCACTGGAAAACACATGAAAGAATTCATACTGGGGAGAAACCTTATATATGTAAGCAATGTGGGAAAGCTTTTAGTGCACAAAGTTGTTATAAAAGACATGAGAGAACTCACACTGAGGACAATCCCTGTGTATGTAAGCAATGTGGGAAAGCTTTTAATGAACAAAGTCATTGTAAAACACATGAAAGTATTCATACTGGGAAGATACCCTATGTATGTAAGCAATGTGGGAAAGCTTTTAGTACACAAAGTTGTTTTAAAAGACATGAGAGAATTCATACTGGGGAGAAACCCTATGTATGTAACCAGTGTGGAAAGGCTTTTGGTTCACAGAGTCATTGTAAAACTCATGAAAGAATCCATACCGGGGAGAAGCCTTTTGTATGTAAGCAATGTGGGAAGGCTTTTATTTCACAAAGTCATTGTAAAACTCATGAAAGAATTCATACCGGGGAGAAGCCCTATGAGTGTAAGCAGTGTGGGAAGGCTTTTAATTCAAAAGGTAATTGTAGAACACATGAAAGAATTCATACTGGGGAGAAACCCTATATATGTAAGCTATGTGGGAAAGCTTTTAGCGCACAAAGTTGTTATAAAAGACATGAAAGAACTCACACTGGGAGAAATACTGTATGTGAACAATGCGGAAAATCATCTCACATAGAGACTGTAAAAGATGTAAAATAACTCACAAGAGGGAGTGACCCCATGTATGTAAGCAATGTTGGAGAGCTTTTAATAAAGTCATTGTAAAATACATCAAACAGTTCACACTGTAGATAAACCACTTGTATAATAATTGTGACAAAGTTATTGCTCAAAGTTATTATAAAAGACATGAAAACTCACACTGGGGAAAAACCTTATGTATGTTAGCAGTGTGGGTAACCTTTCCTCACAAATGGTGTTTGTTATAAACATGAAGGAACCTACACCAGAGAAAATCTGTGTATGTACGCAATGTGGAAAACTTCAATACAAAAGCTTATTGTAAACAACATTCAAAAGAACACTGAGAATAAACTACATAAGCAATATGAGAAAAGTTTTTACATAACATTATTGTAAATTACATCTAGTATCAAAAGATGGTGGGGACATCTTTATGCATGTGAACAATATGGAAAAGCTTTTACCATTAAAAACTACTTTTCAGACATAACATGGGAAAATACACAATCCGGCAAACTTTTTTAGCACACCTTGCAATTGTAAAAAACATGAAAGAGATCATGCTTCACATTTCTTGTAGGAAAGCAATGTGGAAATGTTCAGTATTTGTAATGTATACATGCAACATTAAATAATGCTGGACAGAAACCATATGTATGTGAAATATATCAGAAAACATTTATTTTGTCAAATAAGTGAAAAGTTTGAAAATCATGTACAAGTTTCTCAAGTAGTGGAAGCCTACAGGACTAATGAATGCAAAATACTTGATACCAGTATTTCTCCATAAAATATAATCCCAGATAGAAATATCCTAAAGCATATACATTATGTTTTTCAGTAAATCATTTAAATATCTAAATTATGTTTCTGTAGTATTTAATATAAAAATATTGAATTGGCTTAATTAGGTATTTTTATGTATCTGAGCTTAATACATGGAGTCTTGATTAAGCATGATAAATTGAAATGTATTTCTTTTAAATTGGAGTAATTATATAATTTTTTTGTATTTAACATTAGATATAGTCCATAAAAATTGATTTTGCCACTGTATTTGTTTTAAATTTTAGGTATATGCACTGTATTTTTTTTTTTTTTTTTTTTTTTTTTTTTTTTTTTTTTTTTTTTTTTTTTTTTTTTTTTTTTTTTTTTTTTTTTTTTTTTTTTTTTTTTTTTTTTTTTTTTTTTTTTTTTTTTTTTTTTTTGTCTGTTTGAGACAGGGTCTCACTATGCAGTTCAGGCTGGCCTTAAGCTCACTTTGTAGCTCAGGCTCGTCTCAAACTCACAACAATCCTCCTGCCTCAGTCTCCTGAGGGCTGGGATTACAGGCATGCGCCACCATGCCTGGCTGCACTGTATTCTGCATAACAACAGATATATTTGAATTTGGAGCCATATTTTATATTAAGATACATATTCTGAGACTTTTAAATTGTTTTTAATATATATATTTTTTAATTTTTTATTTTTTTATTATTTTTTTCCATTTATTTTTATTTTATTAAAATACACATGTCAATCAGACAGTTTCAAGACACCTTAACCATACAGAGTCGATGAATTAATACATTGAAAACTGTTTTCATAATGTTTTGGTATTGTACAAGGTGCATACATGATATTATATTTACAGGTATTATTTTAGCAGATATCTCTTATCAGTGAATTAAGAGTGTAGTTGCTTACATCTTTTTTTATAGCTGAATTATATCAAAAATTCAATAATTATTTATCTAGTGGATGACCATAGCACTAAAAGCCGACATAATATCCTGTCCAACCACCACTAGTGCAGATCTTGCCTATCATAGAATTATGTAGAAGCACAGCGTTATCTATCCCAACTGTACTGTCTATACACACACATCATGATTTTTTCTTTCTACAACCCTTCCTTTGTCTACACCTGTCCAAAGTGGGCACTCCATTGACATTCAACTACCTTAGGTGCTTGAACTCGACACCACAATCCAACACAGTCCAGCATTCTGCAACCATAGGGAGTTATTCAAAGAAATTGTCGACCATATCCATTTACAGCTCAGCTTAATATTATGGGCTCACGATGTATACTTCATTTTTGTACTTTTATACTTTTCTGCTCGATGGTTAAGACCTACGTAGATCAAAACTTATATACCAACACATGAACTTTATATTTCCTATGTGGTCATTGAAGTCTTCTCAGTGTTTATCTTGTAGTCCTGTACATTATTCTGTAGTTCCTTTGTCTGTGTCATCCATGTGGATGAGTCACGGCCAATGCTTGACCAGATTGCTCTCTGTGAGAGCTTGAGAGAAAGTTTTCTCTTCATGTGACTCTCCCCAGGCACACTTTAGAACTTCAATCTCTTTCCTCTGTGGCTCCACAATCTCCTTGCTCAGAAA
>PVKA01042511.1:0-17380 GCA_004027165.1 Ctenomys sociabilis | reverse complement strand
TATAAAGTATCTCAGAGTTATGTTTTCACTCAGATCTTTGATATTTGAAATATAGTACTTTATAGCTAAAGGACAATCACATTAACTTGGATTGTTGATTAAAGATTATTATCTGAATCTTTAGTAAAGTATACAGGTAAAAGTTTGTCCAGGCATTCTGACACAGAAAAGGTTAAGTTCAGTTCAGCAGGTATGAATGAGACAGGTGTTCTCAAGTGTATTAGAAGAGTGATTTCCAGCGAAGAGGTCCTATATGTGCGCTCAGTATTCACCAACAGCTCAAAATGGTGCCATCGTCCTCAGGATTGCAGAGAGAACAATGGCACCCTTTCCATTGATGAACACAAGGCATTCAAGTGGCATTGAAACAAAACTAAGTAACAAAAAAAAAAAGTATGTATGCTATAATAGCTGAATAAGCCTAACATTTTCCTAAAGCCGCTGATTATTGACTAGTCCATACATGACCTCATAAATGCCTGGCTGCCACATTAACTCATAGACATATCTGACAAAACTCAAGAGAAAGTGTCGCAAAGAAATTTACAGGCGATAGGCTGCATTTAGAGCTTGTTCTCTACATGATACAGTTCTCTAGGTTTTTGTTTACTTTGTGTTTAGGTGATGACTCATTGTTTGAATTCTTCTTGTCTTCAGGCTCTGAAATTCTTCAGAAGTGATGGACATATATCTGTATTTTCAATTATGTTTGCTTTGTGTCTCAAATATGAGCTGGTCTCACTTACTTGCATTTACTCCTCATTTATTTTGTTATTCAGAGAAGGGCTTTTGAGAGTAGCAGAACCAAAATTATGTCCATTCTTTAGCTGTTCTTGCTCTGCATTGCCAGTAATAAATCTTCAAGTATTTGCTTTTCAAGGCCTGTGAAAGTTTGACTTTCTTTTAGGGTGGATAGGAAAGTACCAAGTGATATGGTTTAATTTAACATCAATCTCAATGTCTTCTACATTGGGAAAAAAAATTAAGAGGAACCACTATGATGAAAGTGAGCCTGGAAGTTGTGTCAAGTTTGGAGTTCAGCCACATCTGACTTACCAGGAATAATCTACCCATCTTACAAGACGTTTGTGAAAATTGTCTGACATGATACGTAGACTCATTCATTCTACAAATAATATATGTGCTCCTACTACATAGCAATTCCCATGATGAGCACCAGAAACATAAAATAAAGTAGACAATAGTCTTGTCTCATGAAACTTACATATTGGGAGGAAGGTAACATGAAAATAAATTCACGTGTAGATTTGTACAGTTTCAGATACTAACAAGTGTTGGAAGAAAACAAAACAGAAGAATGGAACAAAAGGTAATGGTAGTCATGTAGGTAGGTACAATGGCTGAAAGAGAACTATCTAAGAAGATAACATCTGAAGAAAGGTACAGGTGTTGAAAGGAGCTGACTGGGGCAGAAGTTTGAGGGACACCTCTGTGAGCACATCATAGCCTGTGGGAAGGTGTAAAAGAAAGCTAGTACACTGGAAGATAGCCTGCCCAGGGGAGAATGGGCAAGGCTGTGTGCAATAAAGGATTGCCTGTGACTGTACACCAGAGTTTTCCAGCCTCATGAAGGAATGCAGATTTTATTCTAATTGTGATAGACAATCATTAGTTCAGGAGAATAATAAATTTGACATATTATGGTCCTATTCCCTACTCTTAAAATTAGCTGTGAAAGTGAAGAACAGAAATGGAATGACAAATTAGGACACAATTGCATAGAAATTTTGGCAAGTCTTCATGAAAATAGTCAAAAGTGGTGGACTGTAGGACTAATTTTGAAGATGAAACTGATGGGATTCACTGGTAGATTGTATCATAAGAAAAAGATGCTAAGGAAAGAGATCCTGGATAGTGCCTTGGTTTTTGGAAAAATTGAAGCAAATGAAATGATTGATGAGACAAATAACTATTAAATAGAATGTGAGCAGAGCTTTCCAGAGCAGTGAGAGCAGAGGGATATAGCTGAGTGGGTTAAGGCATTCACACTTTTTAGATGTTTTTGACTACTGTACCCAATTGAATTTATACCTTAAGGAAGAAATGAAAGATGTGGATATAGTACATGGTAATCACTATTGATCCCATTGTCCATAATAAATTTTAGGAGTTTACCTTCTTATTACCCACATACAGAATTGTTGGATAGCTCATAAATGTAACTGTAACTCATAATTTCATGAGCTACAGATTTTGTGAAATCTGGAGTAGATGATAAAAAGTATAATTTTGTATTTATGGATATTTAATTTGACAAAGGTCATCATAAGTCAGCTGTTTTCTGATTTAATGATTGCTTCTTTTTAATATTTCAAAGAGAATTCATTTATAAACAATTGATAAATACAAAATGAAATCCATTTTAAAAATTAGTTCATCTGAAAATTGTGTAACACTGGTAGATCCTATTAGCTAGCATTTTTTCTTCTTTCTAATTTACCCATAGAATTAATGTTTTTGGAAATTAGCTAGGAATGTTGCTTAGGAAAGAGGAGAGAAAAACTCAAAGTATCTGTCACATTAAAAATATACTTCAAAATCCTACAGGAGATTTGTCATCTGATTCACATAGATATCCTAAGAGATAAGAGAATTGAAAGTGCTACACAAGCAACACTTCGCAATTAATTTTAAAATAACTTTTATTTCTGAGACAGAGAAATGGAGGGTGAGAAAGAACAAATGTGACATGACTGAGAAGCATTCAGAAGGTTACAATTAGAGAAAGCATAATGGAATTCTATTTTGATAAGCCAGGGAGATTTTTTTGTTAACAAAACAGAGTAGAATTGTGTTCACTTTCAAAGTGTCAGGAATCTTGGATTTGGAGAATATAGTACTTGCTGATCATTTGAACCATAAGATAACATTTTAATGAGGATAATGTAATTTCACTCAAAGGGAAAATATTTCAAAGCCTTCCACTGGAAATTAGTCCTACGGCTTGTATTTAAGACTGTCTGATGTGTCCTAAAGTCTAAACATAGATTCAACACTAGGAAAGCAAGACTGGATGCTGTTTTGTGAGTTGTCTTTCAAAATTGTGCTGTTTGATGTTAGAAGTCTAGATTTTGGGAGCATCTCTCCTCCCTCCCACAGAAAAGAGAGAGTCCACATTACAGTAAGTAATGAAATCAGAAATAATCTTTCACACTTTGTCCACAGCTTAAGCCCCACAGTGTCCTGTGCATGGTGCTTCTCAGGCTGCTTATCAGACTGTGAAAAGCTTTCATGGAAGAGAAAGCAGGCTTGAGTAGCATCGCAGGCTGAGAATGCAAAGGATCAGGACCATCAAGGACAAAAGCGTGGACCCGCACAGGACTGCAGGAGCAGAGTGAGCTTAGAAGAGGAGGCAGGGCAGAAATAACAAGGGGAAGAATGCACAGACAGAGCACCCCGAGGCTAGGAGCACAGCTCTGGATGCCAAGTAACCCCTGCTGTGCTGGGTGTGTCCTCCAGGACTTGTGTGACCTTTGTCAAGTGGCTTAAAACTTCTCCCTCTTGCTTTCTTATTGATACAATGAAGATAATAGCATCTTCTACTTTATAAACTCCTGTGAGATTTAAATAATCTATTTAATAGATTTAGAGTAGTATCAGGCAAATAATGATCACTTGGTAAATATTTATCTTTTCTTGTTAAAGCTTCAGGAAGCTTAAGAATGAGCTCTAAAACTTACCTTAGATAAAGCTAGAGCTAATATTCACAATTAGTAGTGAATATTACCCAAGGACATCTTCCATAGCAATATACACACACTCATGCAGACAATCAAAGCCTGGGCCAGGGACCTGGGACAAGGAATACACATAAGCCACAATGTAGTGTGTTTCAAGTAAAAAAATAATAACCACAGATTAAATAATTTTGTGATGGGTCCAGAGGGGAAGGAAAAGGAGAAAACTCTTCACGGCATGTTATTGATATTTTATGAGAATTTGATAAAGCAGAGCATTAGCAAGTGAGTGTTAAATTTGTGCAGGGTAATAAAGACTTCAAGAGGTAATAAGAATAGTGCACCCTGCACACATAATGTGCTCTAAGAGACTTAGTTATTACCCGAATGAAAGGACATGGCCATTTCCATAATAACAATTCAAATCCAGGGTCACATATGGTTGACATTGTTATTGATGCTGTTCCAACTTCTGCAGCACAAGAAGCTGTTAGTCGGAAACAATTTTCAACTGTTTTCTAGATTTTGTTCATTTCACTATCACGTTCATGAAAATGTTTAGAAAACATTGTAAATCCCAGAGCCTTCTCAAGGAAAAGCTCTCTGATATGAATAAAAGACCAAAAATATGAATTAGAGCAAGCAAGAATGATTAGTGAAAATAAAGTCCAAATCTTACATTAGTAACACTTTAATTTTTATAGTCCTGAGATGGTGACATGCAAAATTATGACTCTAATCATCTTTCTGTCTTCCACAGATGAACCTGGCTATTTTAAGACATTTTAAGGACCTTGAATTTGAAATTGCAGTTTCTTTTTTAAAATATTTATTTATTTATTTGGTACAGGGTCTCCCTACGCAGGTCAGACTCCTAGCGATCCTCCTATCTCAGCCTCCTTAGTGCTGGGATTACAGGAGTACATACCCACGCCTACTTTTCGTTGCTGGCTCAGCATGCCCAGGATTCCAGGGCCAGCACAGCATGTGTTATTGGGGATCAAACCCAAGTCCTTGCACTTTCCAGGCAGGCATTTAGACCACTGAAGTATCTCTCCAGCCTGAAATTATGGTTTCTGCCAAAAACTACTGAACAAGATTGCTGATGTTGTGAATTATTATATTTGTGACCAATACCTCTTTATAGAAAAAATTTATGTGATAATAAGAAAAGTTTCTTCAATACAATTGCTGGCTGTATCCGGAACTGCCAAGGCCACACTAGGTTTGATGACAGTCTGGAAGGAATTATAACACTCAAGTTATAGTCTCACTCATGATTTTATGATAGGGAAAAGGATGTGAAACTCAATTAGCAAAAGACAGATGCTGATTGGACAAACTTGGGAGAAAACCAGGCTTAAGCTATTAAGTTATCTTCCAGAGAAGTCATACAAAATTCACTTGATCCTCTGAGCAAACAATTTGAAAGAAGTGAGAAATGCTATCTTTACCATGAAACTTCTTCTTTGACTCATATTGTGCAGTTATATCAGAATAGTTAAGGCTGAATGATCTATAACAAATGGAAATGTATTAGTAACAATTTTAAAGGTTTGGAAGTCTAACATCAAGACCTTGGTATCTATCTGTGCTGGTCGTGGCAAAGGCCACGGGTTAAGAGCACAGCAGAGTAAAACCACATCTGAAACATAGTTTTACAATGGTACTAAGAATCCAGGAGAATGATCCCAGGGTCTTTTCTGAACAGGTACCAGAGTAGACTTCTGGATTCATTTTTAAATCTGAGGAGAGAAAACTTTTGCTTTCTTGCCAACTTGAACTTGACTTGCCTAGGGAAACTGGCAGAAATGCTAGTAAGTTTTCACAGTATCAGTTAAGTGCTAATTACAAAGTGAACTGATTCTTTGAGCATAATCAATGGCCACCAACCAACCACTGCTTTTCCAGCATTCCACAAGGAATCTTCACCCCATTTATGAAGAAATCTCTGATACAGACTGAGAACTATGAGAATCTCATCTATGAAAACTATGTCTAATTTTACTAAAAGGCATTGTCACAACTGTCAAAAAGTACAGGCAAATTTCTAAGTCAGAGATTCAAGTGTAGTTAAAAAGTTAAGCAAGTCTTATTTTGCTTCAAAATTAGAAGTTCCAGAATGAAATTATAAGAAATCTATAGCATTTTTATACCACTGCTTTCTTAGCCTTGATATTTCCATTCACTACACTGTTAATATTAGTTCCTAAAATATTCCCCTAGCCTATCTTTCCATGTCCACTTGGCCAATTCAGTCCACACTACTATTATTGCTTTACTATTCTCAGCACACATTCCCCACTGGTCTTTTTGTTGTCCCCTTTATTCTCCTTACCTATTCCAAATCTGTGGAAGAGAACGAATATACAGTACAAGGTAGGTTTACAACAGCTGCTTGCAGAGTCAGGCAAACGAATGTACAAAGGCCATCTACAGAGTGCAGATCCAGAGGAGTGAGCCAAATGCCAAAGACCTGGCATTCACTCCAGAGGCCCCCACATTTCAGCACCATCCAGAAAGTCAAAAGGGTTTGGGATGCAAAGCTGGCTTCTGTGCCAGAAGTGTGGAGGTGCATGCCCAAAGGAGATGGGGAAGACAGGAGCTCCTCCAAAGAAGCAGAAGCAAGCCCCAGGCTGCACGCCTGCAGTTAGTGTCCCTCACCTACACCCGGTGTGGGCCTTCCTTCTTCAGTGAGGGAGTCATCCAGACACAGCCAGAATTATTTAGCAACCAATCTGCTAGGTGTTCTTACTCACCTTGACACTCATTCAGCCATCACACTGTCTTGTGGCTAGAGGAGAATGTTTAAAACACTGATCAACTCAGGTTGCCCTCAGTGGATTTCCACATTTTGCTCACAGTAAAATACTCAATAGATTCTACAGCATTGGCCCCTGCCAAACCAAACTACCTCACGTTGTGCTGCTATGCCTCTTGCTTTCTAAATTCTGCCATAAAGACTTTTATAGAAACCTAGTTTCTGCTTTCTGGTTGTCCTTACTGCTTTCCTTCATACTTCCTTATGTGTTGCAATCTTCCTGGTTTTTATCTAAAAGATCAACTCCTTGGAGAAGCTGTTTCTGTGGGTTACTGCTTCTTTCTCCAAAAATACATATGTGCAGACTCTCATAAAACACCATTCTTGATCATATTTTCTAGCTAAATCCTCTTTACCATCTTGTAATGCATTGATCTATGCAAATTATATTTAATTACCTATGTGAAGATTTGTATGTGGTACATCTCTATCTCCATAATACCTGAGCTTTTGGTCCCTGTTTTGTTTTCTATTTCTCTACCCTCAGTATCTATCACAGTACCTTTCATTGATTAAATTCTCAATAAAGACATATTGTCCAATCAATATCTCTTTCCTATACCTCCTACCATGTTTTTCCATAATCTTATTAGATGCTTAGATGAATTTCATCTTTATTCTCCATTGGTTCACATACATGATGGGAATTAAATAACCAGTATCCACCTATGTGTCCTTCTCAGTCCTGTTTAACAAGCCATAAAAGGCAGAGATTTTGCTTTTAGTTAGCAGTCATAATTTAGGACTCATTCAAAGGTGTTGAACTTAGAATGTTATAGTTACTTACGCCTATATCATCTTCCTGTTTATTCATTATGAAGACTGAAACATTTGAAATTTATTTTTTACTGTTGGTTTTGGTAGAGCTGGATTAAAATTTTAGCTTTTATATAACAGAAATGTAATCTGTTAGCCAAACTATAACTACAAATTTTGATATTTCAAATGTGTTGAATGAAAGTATTACCTTTCTGTATCTTCTGATGTATTAAAAGTTAAAGTTTAAAAAAATGTAGACAGCCTGCTGCAGCAGAGCGCAGTGGCTGGGTTTCAATCCTCAGTGTGCCATGCTGGCCCTGCCCCCAGGGCACACTGAGACAGCAATTAAGACTGGGCACGGCGGCACATGCCTGTCATCCCAGCCCTTGGGTCACTAGGAGCCCAATGTACATAGTGAGACCCTTTATACCTTGTCCTAAATTAATTAAACAAAAATATGTAGACAAAATTTCTCTCCTCTTTCACAGTTCCCCATTTCTCTCCTTCTTTCTTTAGTATAGAGTCTAGATACACACCTCAGACTCACAGTGATTCTCCTCTTTCAGCCTCCCCAGTGCTGGGACTATAGGTGTGCACCACGGTGCCTGGTTTCAGTGGCCTGCACAGCACGCCCAGCATTCCCGGGCCAACACAACATTTGACACCAGGAATAGAACCTAGCTCTTTGTGTTGCCAGGCAGGAGCTTAGGCTGCTGAGCTACCTTCGTGGCCCCCTTTTTTCTTTTAGTGAAATGTGAAACACGTACTATTTAACGAGTTTGTGCAATCGGGCCATACAGCATTGGGTATTAGCCCTGAAAATCTGAATAGATGTCACCCCATCTAGGTTTCCCAGGACTTTTCATACCTCACCGCTATAGACTGTGTCTATAGAGCCATGCTGATACAGAATTCTAAAAGATGCCTTTAGAGCTTGAGATTGCATTTTACTCAAATGTTAGCTAGTGAACACTATTACCATTCGCCTTATACCTAGAAACCTCTTGATTTACTAAATTATATGACTGATTCAACTTCTAATTATAATAACATTAAATCTAGGTAGTGGGTAGAGATCATTCACTGACTATTATATACTAGCAGCTAGATTTAGACATCTATATGCTCATGCTTTTTTAGTGTTCTCATTTACCAGGTTTTGCTGTTATGCTTAAACCTGATAAATTACCTAGAGCAAGGATTGCGTTGTTTTCTTTACATTATTATAAATTGGTAACTTTGCATTAAAATGCTTTTAAACATCTGTTCATTGTAGACTTTAACATTACTGAGTAACCTACAAAGGGAAGCAACTCTTGTGCCATTGCTACTCCAGAGGTCACCGCAAAATACTGTTAACAATTTTCTGCATGAGACAGAGGTATCTTATTATTCCTAGTGAGGCTTACAGAAAAAAATCATGTGAGCTGATGATAACAAGGTGACTGCTGCTGTAGCTCTCTGGCCATGTGTTATAGGCCTAACCTCAGAGGAAGAGAAAGAGATGACAGGAGGCAGTGATGTGGGTGACCAATTAACCAATCATGTGTATGTAATGAAGAACCAATAAAATCTTGGGATCCCAAAGTTTGAATAAGTTTCCAGGCTAGTGTTGTATTCTAAATGTTGTCATACACCCATAGTGAGAGGGTGGCCCAGCCTGAACAAACAGGATTTTCATGTGTAGACTGTCCTTGGGCTCACGTGTGTCTTCCTTTGGTTATAATGTATATCCTTGACTCAGAATCCAGAAGCTCTTACTGAGCCCCATGAGGCCTAGTGAATTATCCTGCCTGAACATGGTTCTGGGACTCCCCAAAATTTGTACTTGGTATCAGAAGTGAGAGGATTATCTTCAGACACTTCATTTTCATTTCTAATTCCTATTGATATAAAAGTGAAAACAAAACAAACTACACCGACTTGTAACAACAATGTGTTAAAAGTTATACACTAGGGCCCAGGGATATAGCTCAGTGGTATAAGTGCCTGTCTGACAAGTGCAGGGTCCTGAGTTCAATACCTGGTACCATAAAAAACAAGTTACACAACGAAGAATGAAAACCTCTCTTGATATTACAAATAAATTAGAGAAATAGCTGCATGATACCACCCCCAAATTTATCCAATATAGTCTTTGACAAAGTATATTTTAATTAGCAGAAGCATAGAAACCAGTACCACTGTTCTAGTCACCTCCATGTCCTATGTGTCACTTGCTTCCCACTGAAGGAATCACTCAACTTCATGTTGTCACCAGTGTTGTTTTTTCTTTCTAGACTGTCATATGATTGGAAGAATACAGTCTATAAACTTCTTGGGTTGGCTTCTTCTGATTAGTTATATTCAGTCAAGCTTCCTCTGTGTCTCTTCCATAGTTTTATAGGTGGTAGGTTGTTTTATGTAGCACCATAATATAGTCTATTACTTGGATATAGCATAGTTTGTTCATCCATTTTCATAGAGAAGAATGCCTTGAGTTTTAACAATTATGAATAAACTTTATAAAGAATATATAAATACTCTTCTGTAGGGGCTGGAAGATGGCTCAGTAGAACAAGTGCTTCCCTGGCAAGCACAAGGGCCTGAGTTCAATCCCTGGTTCTGCCAAATGTATGTGTATATATATATATATATATATATATATATATATATATATATATATATCTCCATGTATATATATATATGTGTATATATATATAAAACAAAAGCAAGAACAAAAATCAGAAACAAAGACAGAAATAGGGCAACTCACAGCAATATATATGTTACAGATTTTTGAAACAAGAATAGCTGATTAATAATGGTAGATACATTATCTACTTTTATCTACAAATCTGTTGCTCAGAATAGCAATATATTTATGTAAGACTGGACATATGTTTGAATATTACTGCTTGTTTTCAAGAAAACTAAAATTTGTGTTCTTGTCTCTTTTTTCTTTTTTTTTACCTTTTTTAAAAACTTAATTTAAGGAGTATATAGTAATAATTGATATAACATTAGAAGTTATACACATTTAGATGACCAAGATGACAGATTTTCAAACATAGTTATTGTATTACACATTGCTGTCCTCAATGTAGTTGCCTAGATCACAGAATTCTACACATTAACTGCCATTTTCAAAAAGCTGATCTTGGAAACAACCAGGATGCCCATCACCTGAGGAATGGATGAAAAGATGTGATATTTTTGTACAATGCACTATCACTCAGCTATAAAGGAAGACAAACTTGAAGCCTTCATAAGTGGATGCAACTAGAGGACATAGTCATAAGTGAAATAAATCAGACCCACATGTATTGTCTCTCCAATGTAAGAACCCAAAAGAAGAAATTAAATCTGAAGGATATAACAGTTATACTAAAATGGAACTTAAGGATTAAACAAGGAAGATGAAAGAAAGAAGAAAAGATAGGAAAAAATGGAAGGGGGAAAAACATTCAATATATATACAGGATGGCTGAGCAGATTGTACTAAGAATTTCCATCAGTTTTTGAAACTATAAGTTTCAAAAACTAACTCTGTTCACTAATATCTTTTACTCACTTTTTGATTCAAGTCATTTATTTTCCTGTTGTTGATTTTTAAGTGTTCTTTGTAACTTTGACTGACAGTCCTTTATCAGATGAGTCTTGCAAATATTTTCTGTCAATGGCTTATTGTCTTGAATTCCAATACACTTTAATATACCTTAATATGCTATTTTAAAATATGATTTTTGGGGCTGGGAAGATGGCTCAGTGGAATAAACACTTCCCTGGCAAGTGCAAGGGCCTGAGTTCAATCTCTGGTTCCACCAAAAAAAAAAAACTAAATAAGATTTAGTTAGATAATAAGCTGTGATCTTTGTAAATTGGTTTTGATTTGTAAGATGATTGATGGAAGATGAAGGAATTATAAGTTGGGAAGCCCCACATTTGTTTTTCATAAAGGTGGAAAGATTGGTGTCAGGTAGCAAATAGAAGATGTCCACATGGGAGTAGAAGATGAGAACGGGATTTCTGCATTTGCACCTTATTTTGTGGTAAGAGAACTAGTCACCCAGTAGGACGTTAATTTGACAGACACAGAGAATGAGGGTTTAAGAAGCTTTTGGGTATGAGATTTATGATGAAGTAGCAGACGGCTCAATATAAGGGAATTTGTGGTGGAATGGGTCCATTTTGATCTAGCCTCTGGTGGTTAGACTGGGCACCAATTTTCACAGGGCCTGGAGCTGTGGAGAAGAGTATATCCAGAGCACAAATCCAACAAATATGTACTTCTATAAAATATTTCTGTGAAACTGAACAAGTTCAATTCAGGAACACATCTGCATATATCCTTTACCTCTAGTTTACTAGCTGTTCCCCAAGCTTAATCATACAAAAGATACTCTTAAATAAATATTTAAATTATTTCTGGATGTACCAAATTCATTACTAGTTGAGAATGTCTAAGTCCTCTTCACCCTTTTTTGTAAACTTTCCTCTACTCTTCTTGGTTAATTCTTATTCATCATGTATGATCCACATTTAATGTATTTAGCATGCAGTTTTTGAAAGCCCCCTCTCAAAAGGCTTCCTCTATTCCACCCAAGTTAACTCACAGCGCTGTTGATAACATAGTCTTAATCAGAGATTTATATAAATTAATCCTGCATATATTCATGAAAACTTTGTACATTTTTGTGTTTGTTGGACAATCTATCTTCTCTGCTGGACTAGTAATGTTAGAATTCTAAGGTTTTATTTTTAAGTCTATGTGGTGTACATTTGTATCTCTAACTCTTTGTGCAATGACAAGTGCAGTAATTAATATTAATAGAATGAATTTTTTGTATGTGCCAATATACTAATCCCATATGGGAGAGGTCTAGAGAATTGAGAAAGATTGGGACCATAAAGTATCAAATTTATATGGAAAGCTCCTATTAAATCTGAAGAGATAAAGCAGACAGTCAAGTGTCTGTTCTTTGAGTTTCATTATAGCAGAGCCATGCTATTTTCTTTGAGAATAATATCTTTCAAGGCCACAGAGTCTGCATTTATGCTAATTGATCTGATTGTAAATTGGTAAATGTATTATGTCATTTTATGATGCATTATCCGAAAGAATAGAGTCTTTCAGGTGGAAATAAAGTGCATTTTAATTAGTCCCACTAAGCAAAATCAGACGATCCAGAAAAAGTCGTATTTTGAAAGAGGTTTCATTTGTACTAAATAACAATGCCCTATGAACAGCTACTAATTATAGAAAATGAGCAAGAAGACTGGATGAATGCACATTAAGTTAGATGATTTTAAACCATGATTTTTTAAAGAAACAGGTTGAAGGTGTTTAATAAAAGTTAATATTATTTTTCTTAAATAACCACATATTAAAAATCTGCTTTAGGCCCCCTGTTGTCATAAAATCCACATTAATTTCTGCCAATATTGGTGAAGAGCCAGTAGTGGGTGAGAAGAATTGGGTCCTGCCTTCTGTTCATTAGGGGATGACATCTAACATTGCTACAGCTTTAGATTAGTTTTTAACTGAAATAGCCTATATGTAACTGTTATCGTTAATGAGAAAGGATATTAAATATGGATTATGTGTTTCATAGGCTAGCTAGCTGGGCATCTTGGGCTTAATTCTTCCCATCTGTGACCCTTTACAATACATTAACCACACCTTTACAGCAGAGCCTTATTATAGTTAATCATACTGAGGAAGAGATTGCACTAAACATATCAAGATACTGACATCAGCCAAATACCTGTCAGATGGGTCAGGGAACAAAGGGCTCATTTTAGACTGTGTTTTCAATGGATTTTGAGCTTTTAAATCAATAGTATCTGAGGCTTCTTTTCATCAAGAATGGCCTGCTGGCTTGCCAGATTACCATGACGTGTGGCCACATGGTTTGTTACTAAAACTAAATAGTTAAGTAATCTACTTGTTTAGCAAATTTAAAGGTAAATATTCTATCTAGTTCTTGTAATATGTATATTCTTTCACTTAAAAGCAAAATGTTACAAAAAAGCAATATGCCATAAGTATATGCATTTCCAATAAAGAACATAGGCTTTAAAATCTTCAAGAAAAAAAAGTCTGTGACTAGTATATATGATAATCTTAGTAACATATGGACTGTTCCATAATGATATTTCTAATTTTTGGAAATGCCATTGGCTCATGTAAGCATTTTAAACATTATATAGCCTTATGCTATGAAAATGTAAATGTTACTGGGAGATTGCGAATGTCTCGGGGAGAATAGGCTTTTCAGAGCTGTGAAACATAAATGGAGACAAAGTGACTATAGAGGAACCAGAGATCTGGCATCTGCATATAGTAAGCATGTTTGTTAAATTGAATCAGTATTGCTCAGCTTTATAAAAGACAGTGATGAAAGGTCTGAAGGGTGAGGCTGGCAGATGGTCTCACCTTATATAAGAGAGAGTCTGTGATACATAAATAAGCTTTTAACAAAGAATCAATATTCTTGTGATCCTGGGTAGGTTATAAACCAGGATGTAAAGATACACTGATAAAATGAAAATGTGGATCTGGCACTATTTAGGAAAAAATAAAACTGAAAAGATATTGTCCTAGCTGCACATTTCTAAGGATATCATCATTCATTATTATCAGCAAATTGTTCATAATTCATTCCACACTGCAACTTCAGTTCTTCTCATACAATTATTCTTTTAAAATATATATTTCAACTATATTTTGTGTATGTAAATCTGAACACCTGTATAACTATTAAACTGAAAATTCTACTCTTAGGAATTATTCTTTTGATCATAGTGAATTTAAGTTAATAGTTATAAGGTAATAATCATGAACCAACCAGAGCATACACATTTCCTACTCATCTAAAGCTTGGATTATTCACACAGTTATCTTATAAGACACTTACAGCTGCATTTTACAGGGGAGCAAATTTAAACAGGAATTTTAAGGAGTTTGCATAAGGTCATGTAGGTACTGGCTGTGAAAGCATCAATCCACACTGGAAGGTTTGATTTGAGGGTGTTGTTTTCAACAGGTAAAGAATAAATGTTCTCAAAAGGATGGAAATATCAGCTAGAAAAAAAAGTGAAAACAATCTTAGTCACTTGAATTTGTTAAGAAAATTATGCCATATCTGCATAGCAGATGACATCATGCATCATTTTATGATATGGAAAATGTTCACATTATTCTGATTAACCCAGAGTCTTAGTTCCTCTGGGATGCTGTAGCCAAGCACCTGAGACTAGATAATTTTTACCAAAAATTTATTTTTTCAGTTCTAGAATCAGGAGGTACACAGTCAAGGCACTGATTATTTCTGTCTGTTAAGTATCCAGTTTGCACTTGGAAGGTGATGAGTAAAGTCTCAAATAATGACCTAGAAGGTACACATATTATTCCTTCACCAAGAAAAGGGACAGAAAGGCTGAGAAGAAGCAAGGCCCCTATCAAGCCTTCTTACTAGAACATTGAATTACAGGCCTAAGGTTAGAATCCTAGAGTAAATCACTTCTCCAAGGCCACACTTCCCAGTGCTATTGTAAATAACATAACATGAATTTTGGAGGAGACACTGTCATCACACCATAGAGTTCTGTCTCTGGCTGGTCAAAATTCATGTCCTTCTTAGACAGAAAAAGAATTCATTCCACCCTCATAACTCCCCAAAGACTTAACTTACTCCATTATCATCCTTAAAGTTCAAAGATTCACCTAAATATCAAATGGATGACACTCAAGGTCTGATTCATCCTGAAGCAATTTTTCCCTTTAGCTGTGAGCCTGCAAAATTAAATGAGTTATGTGCTTCCAAAAGGCAATGCTGAGGCAAGCACAGAATAGACATTCATATTCTAAAAGAAAGCAACAAAGAAAAAGGAAGGTATAATAAATCTGCAGGAAATCCATAGCCCAACATGGCAGGCCATATTAAATCCTGAGGCTTGTCTACCTTCTGGATACACATGGGGTAGAGGTTAGACAAATCCCTTTGGATTTCCAATACATTTCCAATATACATAGCCTTGCTGAAGCTCTCAGGAACTGTAAGACGCCTATTGCTCTTGCAGGTTTTCGTTGTGATTTCTGGTATCTTGAGAGCAGTCGTGCTCCTTCACTTTGGTAGGAATGGGTGCTGTGGGAGCTCCCAGAGTACCCTGGCTCCATGGATTTCTTGAGTATTACTGTCTGGGGACTTGTTGCTGTGGCCCATTCCCAAGGCTCTGCTGCCCTTCTTAGGCTGTAAACATCTCTGAGGTATCTTTCTTTGTGGAGATAGCCAGGTATACATAGTTCATGGAATCAGTGTGTCTCCAGTGTCAGCACCCTTTGAATGGCACCAAGGCACTAGCACTTAGGAGCAGCAGTAGGCCAGCTTGAACAACAGTGGCCAAGGAGCATCATGCCCAAATTCAGGGAGTAGAGACTTGAGGCAGTTCCAGATAGCAAGCCCTGATGCGCCAAAGACAACCTGGAAACTATTCTTTTCCCAAGGACTTGGTCCACTCAGTCTCTGATAGGCAGGACAGCTGCAAAGGTCGCTGAGAGATCTTAGGGGTCTGCTTCCCATTATCTTGGTTAGCAGCATTAGGACTCCTTCAGGGTAGACAAATATCCTCCTTAAGGAGAGTTGGGAGCTTGGGGATGGGCTTCACTCCTTATCAAATCCATTCATATCAACTGTCATATTAGTTTGATTTCCATTACTATAATAAAATGCTTGAGTTAATAAGTTTATGGACTGAACTGATTATTTTGGACCATAGTTTTGAAGGTTTTGGTCCATGACTGGTTGTGATGTTGTCACTGTGAACCTTAAGAAGCGCACAGAGTAAGTCCTGGTGGATGCATATGGCATGGGAGGCCTGTTCATCCCATGTCAGTGTATAAATGAATGAAAAAGGAAGCAGCTATGATCCCAGTAGCCCCTGCGGTGGTACACACCCATGGCTGAGGCTACTTTGCAAAGTTTCTAGTACGTCTCAGTGGCATGAGGTGAGAATCAAGACTATAAAACACTGATATTGGAGAATATACCAAAACCACACTATAAGTACCTACATATCACCTATAAAAGAATTCAGAGCTCCAAACCCCTGTAACTCATGACTGAATTTCTTTTGTTAAAACTTCACATTGTGGATGTTTTGATTTGATGCCAGATCTTATCTATTCAGCAAGGACTCACATCAACCTGCATTAGGGTTATCATCCTTCAGATGTCACTGTGCTGTCGAGAAATGCTTCTCCAGTCTACGAAACTTTGCCAGCACTGCTGCTGTTGCTCTTAATCATCAGGAAACAGCACATATGAAAGAATAATGGACTACTTTGTATCTTTTATGATTATTTACTTCATAATATGTGTATAACTGGAAAGCAAATTTGAGTAGTGCTAAATGATTAGCTTCTTCTGATTTTACTGACCCTTATGAACAAAAACCAGTGCAAGAGAGGCTAACTGTAACAAACTCAAGAAACCCCAAGGGGGCTATTGTTTTATAAAGTAAGTGAAAACATAAAAATGAAAACAGAATAGTGGCAAAGAGATAATGAGATAAAATAAATTCCAGGATGCTAGACTACCTTGCTTTTCAACTCAATTTACTAAGGTTTAGGTTGAATTCTAAAAAAAAATCTTATCAAAGTGTCTTCCAAGAGTAGACAGCAAGTAGATGGTTACTGGCAAACACTGCTTTGTATCAAGGTTTATGTTACCTTCTTTCTCCATGAAACATGTTTAATGTTGAGTGACCATTCTATTTGCTACTTATAATTTTTGAGGTAGATTTGTTCTAGAAGTATTTAGACAAATTCTATATATATTTAAGAAAAGGAAACGAGGGATCAGGATTAGCCAGATAGCTCAAAAGATTAAAGTGCCTGCTTAGGTAGACGTAGGGACTGGAGTCCATCCCGGGCTCTACATGCCCTGTGGCCCCACCCCCACGGTGAGCTGAGACTACCACTGAGACTGTGGGGTGGCACATGCCTATAGTCACAATGCTTGGGAGGCTAAAATAGGGGGATCACTATGAGTCTGATCTGTGTAGTGAGACCCTGTAGACCCTGGGCTAAATATATTTAAAAAAAAAAAAAAAAAGAAAT
>PVKA01042510.1:0-17379 GCA_004027165.1 Ctenomys sociabilis | reverse complement strand
AAAATATATTTTTTTTTTTTTTTTTTTTTTTTTTTTTTTTTTTTTTTTTTTTTTTTTTTTTTTTTTTTGTATTTTAGGGAAGGGTCTACAGGGTGGTCAGGGTCTCATTTCTAGATCGGACTCATAGTGATCAGCCTGTTCACAGCCTCCTAAAAGCTGCAATTACAGGAGTGCACCACCACACCCAGTCTCAATTGCCCTCGCAGAGTGCCCCAGGGGTGGGGCCAGCACAGCAGGCCTGGGATCAAACCCTTGGGCCCTGTGCCTGCTTGCAGGTGCTTTAATGCACTGAGCTATTTGGCCAGCCCATAAATTTATATACTGAAAAAATTGATTTAACTAGTTCTTATTATGGAAATTTAGACTGTAGGTTTTAACTGTTAGAATTTACCGGGAAGTAACTAGGACTATTCTAATGACAAGGATAAGGCATTGGAGGTTAGACAATGTTGTGGATTGTTTGTAATTTGTTTCATAAAGATTATTCAAAGCAAGAAAATACTGAAATTGGCTATTTAAAATAGCAACTTGTTTTTGAAATTAGTATAAACTAGCATTATAGAAACTAGTAATATAGAGCTAAAATTTAATATTTGCTAAATTTTAGTGTCCAGAGTACAACATTTTGAATCCATTGAGGACATTACCAGGTGAATATTTAGTTGCCTATTTTACCCTGTACCTGAAACACAACACTTAATCTTCACAATTCCTGACTATTGGCACTTACATTTTGGGGAAATGATTTCTGTGGTTCGCGAACTTCATTGTTTTACCCCTATTCTGCACCTAAAATAATAATCTTGAGGGAAAAATAATACTTGGAAATGCCCTAGATCTAAGTCCTCAAAGGGAATTAATATATGCACTCTCTGTTCATATATTACACTTTGAAAACAAACTCTGATGTTTTGTCTTTCACACATGGAGCTGATGGGAACATCAATCAGGTTTTGGTTTCATGAACTTGATTTCTTTCCATATTTTCTTAAAATAAAGAAAACGCATGAAATGAATGGCAGCTGATAGAGTCCCAAGATTTGCTCTCTGATGTGAAATATCTCCATACTTCAAAGGCTACCTGGAATCTTCGAGATATACTACATTATTTTCTTCTGATAATTGATTTTTCAGGATAGGATATAGTTCGCATCAAAACATGCTACTTGTGTACAGTTGAGTGTCCATTGTCTCAAGTTTTGGAACCACAAGGGTTTCAAATCATGGATTTTTTTGTTTGTTTGCTTTTGCTTTTGTTTTTGGATTATTTCTGAATACATAATGAGATTTCCTGGGTGTGATAGCCAAGTTTAAACATGAAATTCTTTTATTTTTCTTGTGTATCTTATACATGTGACTGAAGGTAATTTCCCAAATGTGTTTTGAAACACAGCATAGCTGTGTTTTGAATGTGACCTATCAAATAAGCTTAGGTGTGAATTATCCACCTGTCACATCATGCTGACATGCAAAACTTTGAGTTTGGGATCATTTCAGAGTTCCATTTTTTTAGAATAGGTATAATCAACTCCAGTATAAATTGCACTTGCGTGCTTGGGTCATGGAAAAAAACACATAAAAGAGCCAAATAGAATTGCTGTTTTATTTTTTTTCTTTCAAATTCCAAAGTTATATAGAATGAATGCATTTAAACAAATAGAGATCATTCATTAAGATGAAAGTGGCAGTGGAAGAGACAGTATGTTAATCTGTAACATCAGTGTGTATATTAACAAGTATATTTTGATGTAATAGATGATTAAAATGACTGAGAAAATAAAAGCTATTCAGATAGTGAGTATAAATGACCACCCAGACAATTTCTCTGTCTTCCGTTTGGAAACATATTTCCTTTTCTAATTAGTAATAAACTTGAGCAAATTATGGGTCAGTTAAAAAAGCATGCAGTCATCTTTCGATTGCATGGTGTTGCATCACCTGCTTATCACTGATCAACTGAGCCTCCAAACAGCTACATTACAGTTATTTATCTCACTGGCACTGAGCAAAAATAAAAGGTAGTCACAGAGGAAGAAAGGAGGTTTGTAAGTGGAAGACAAAGGAGCAAATCAGAACAGGAGACAAAATTTGATGTGTTTTGTCATTTTTTTAAGAATAGGTATCCAGGTACTATATGTCATAATGTGTAGTATATTACTATGTAGTTTCTTTAAACAATGGACTGATATTTCAGTTAGTTTGCATTTTGATCGTAGAAATTCTAAATATGAATGATCTATTGGCATAATATTGGGTTATAGTTAATAGTCAACTTCATAAAAATAGTTTAATAAGTAATTATGGATTACAAATAGAATAAATTATAATAAAACAGTATTTTAATAGTTATTTAATTATTTTATTCATTTTGATCTAAAGTCTAGCTTCATATATCTGGGAGTGAGGAAAAAAATGCTTAGTGCTTTGAAAATTATACATCCTCCATATTAATTCTATATGATTCCTTAATATGGAAAAACTGCATATTTCTCTTATTTACAAAATAATATTAGTAAAGTAGTATAGTGAAAAGTTTCATCAGCATACGAAATTATGAATGTATAAATGACTAAATGTTTTGACTTTATATAGTTATTATTTTGTACAACATGTTAACAAAAAGTAAATAGAAACAAACAAAAGAATACCTACACCACTAAGGAAAATGCCCTCAAACACTTATTACCTAAAGTTTAGTCTGTTCTTATGTCGATTTTCTTTTTATTTGCTCATTGACAGTACAAAGATAGGATAAAATAAGTAAAATAGGAAAAGGGACATAGACTGTACTGTCAATTAATGAGTATACACCTCGTACATGAGAATGTACAGAAAGAGTGAAACAGTAAATTAGGATTATGAATATCTAGTTTTCAGATGGGGGCATGAGTCTTTAGTTTTCATTCATTGTGTAACTATATTTTGCTCCCTCCATGTTGACTAGTTTAGTTCCTACCATTCTACCGTGTTCTGCTGTGACTCAGAGGCATGTGCGAGATATTCTGACAATTAGTTTTTGCACCGCATTATGGCTGGTGCTCAGATGCCTGTCCCCCAAGCCTCATGGGCTCATAGAGTTATTTTGGATGTTGCTGAATCTACAGGGTGAATCTACATGTTGACTGATCATAATGCAGTGCTGGGATTAAGGGTGCTGAGATTAAATGTGGTTGATTGCTGGATTAATCCATTAATTAGAATCATACCACCAGCCCCATAGACTAGATGCAATGTAAGACACATAAAGAAGTTGTCTTGATCTTCTCTCTTGCTGCTTTTGCTGCCTTGTACCAGCATGAACTATTGCCCCTCGGCCATGTGTCACTCAGCCGATTGTACTGACAGCTTTACAAACTGTGAGCTCAATAAGTCTTTTCTCTTTAATATTGAGCAGCAGGTATTTTGTCTTAGCAATGAGAAGAATAACCCAGACACACAATTAACTAATTTTTAATTTGAAGTTTCAAATGGAATAACTATGAACTATTTGTTACACTGGCCTTCGGCAGTGTTGGCTAGTGTGTGGAGATGAGGTAAAAATTCATTTTGATTGTTTTTCCTAGAGTAAAGTGAGAGTACAATATTTTAATAATATTAAAATATATAGTTGTATGTATATTGATCATTTTACTATGTCAAGCGAACTTCTTTATGTACTTGTAACTATTTTTCTAACAAATAAAAAGAAAAACATTTTTTCTGCATGAACATGCAGAACAAAATAAACAGGGATGATACAGAATTCTCAAAACACTTAGAATCATTTTCTTCTTCCTAAAATAGTTGCAACAGAAGGTGAACCTTGGGATTTTAAGACCATTCACTGTTTGTGAAACTGTATCTCCTACAAGTGTCACATACAATTTTCTCAGGACACCTGATGGAACCTCTCTAAGACATTTGTTTTAAAATTAATTGGCAGTCAATGGCAGAGGGTAGAGTCACTTAAATTTGCTGAAGCAAGCATGGTAGCATGCACCAGAGTACATGTCAGATTGTTCTCAGACTGCCAAGGGCAAAAAATATATGCTAGGAAGGCTGGGCTGGTGCCCCTACATTGAAGGTCTCCTTCAGCTATTAATTAGCTTCTGGTAAGGGGAGTCACCGTTTTTCAGGTGGTCCAGGGTGCCATTAGGCAGGGCCACTGACCTCAGCAACTCTGATATTTGTCTCTGGAGAATTGAGTTAAGAGATTAAAAGATGCTCATGAGCATTTCCAAGTATTTTAAGCCAGCAGTGAAGACTGTGTAGGTCATTAAAATAACTATCAGGATGTTCAGTCACCCTGAGAAGGATGCATTCTGCAGCTGCCAACTAGCTCCAGGTCAGGAGCACAATGCCCCTTGCCTTCTAATGCTATGTCTTACTTTTACTGCAAGCAGAACTGTGGATTAAATTGTATGTGGAGCAGTTCTTCTTGATAAGATCAGGAAGGGTGGTTAAAGTAGGACTGGGTACAAAATTGATGCCTCTCTGCCACTAATCTTAACTCCTAGATAAGCAGTTTCCACAATTGCATGTTGAGAATGTTACTCAAGCAAAATATGACTTCCATGGGTGAGAGCAAAAGTTATGATTGGGAAGTATGATCTGAGGCCAAAGAAAGAGAAATTGCAAAGGTAGAATAGTAGAGGATGCGAGACAGACTCTCAGTAATGAACTCACACCATAGACTCTTCTGCACAGGAAGAATATAAACAAGAAGTAATCTCTCAAATACAGGACCTAACCTTCTGCATTTTTCTTTCTATTTCTAACAGCATGCCTAGCAGCAGCTGATGTAGTGCAAATTGCACTGAATGTCAGATTGAAAACTCCAGAAGGTTTATTTCTGCAGGAGATTAAGGTACAAATATTTCTAGATTAGTTTCAGGGTGGCAAGATCAACTCGCAGCGTGAGGCTTCTGCCATCATAGAGATGCTTTGTGGCACTTTTTCTACTCTCATAAATGAAGTGGTAAAATTACCTCTTGAGTCAAATGGAAGAAGACAAAATGCTGTTCGGTTGGTGTCCTGGGGAGTGAGTGGCATGGTTCCTGGGATGGAGAGCAGGTCAGAATTCAGGAAGGGCTCAGTGTTCTCCAAGGAACTAGTTTAGAAAGTACCTGGCCATATTTCTACTATGCCCAGGGTGGCCTTAAAAAAGAAACATTTCCATCCATTCTGTTCTCACTATAGTGACTGTGTATTAAGGGAGCACAAATAAACAGCATTAACACAGGCTAATTTAATAAAAGGTCACAGCTGTATTGTGTGGATTGATATGCCACAGGACACACAAATAGAAATCCTCACAATTTATTTTGACCCCAATTGCTCTTGGAAACTTGCTTTTGTCAAATACAGAAAATATACAGTTCACTGGCTACCATTACTTTGAAAAATAAAGGAGCACATGGCTTAACCTGAAAAGGGTAGGGTTATAATACTATCACAACTGAAATAAAGAACTGACTTATTTTTTAATTTGACAGCATGACTGGATAAAGACAGAGTCGCCTGCTTAAAGCACTCAGATTTAGAAGTCAACTCTGAAAATAAAACTCAGCACAAAACTATTTAATAAACAAACAATAAGGCATGCTAGAGAGGCAGCTGTGTGAGTGGAAGTGTAATCAGAGATTTCCACCCTAGAACTGTGTTCAACCAGCAGGAGTCTGGCTCACCTGGAGGTTAGGACCTGAGAGGAAGTAACAGTGAATATGAGCTTAGCTCTGAACTTAGCTGTGCACTCATCTTTGGAAATACCATACGCCAACTGGAGCTCACCAGCTTTACAACTGTATTGATTTTAGCATTGGAAAGAATAGCCGGGAGCCAGAACAAGACGCTTCTGTTACTCTCAGCACTACCACCCCATTCCCATTTCCTTACCCAGTATTTGTGGGTAGACAGAATAAGAAATCTGTTTGCTGCATTCACTAATGGTGTAAGAATGGGTCAAGAATCCTAATGGTAGCTGATGATAGTTGGGCTTGCCTTGAACCCTGGGAGCAGGGTGTAAGGCATAATCAGAAAGGTAAGCCCAGTCTGAGAAAGCTAACAAGGCTAAGGACTTAGCAAAACCTGATTCAATATAATTTAACAAAAGTATCTAGGGACCTCTAAAATACACTGTGATAGGCTTTGTTGTGTAGTATAAAAATATGAGAATATTGACCATCTTTGTCATTAAGAAACTTTCTGTATAATTGGACAATGAAAAAAAATGAACACAGCACTAACAGACTATTACCTGTTCAGTTACATACAAATGGTTGATTGAATTAGTGGGTGAGATAATAAATGCTCTAGGAAAGTGGAAAACAGAGATGTCAAGTGCTGTCCTGATCACTGAGGTAACTGGATAAAAGCCAAGTTGAGCAAGGTCCTAAGGTAAGAGATATGCATTTTGATCAGAAGAGAAAGTGTTCTAGGAAGGGCAAAAGTGAAGGGAGAGCAGAGCAAAACTATTGAAGATGATGATGAAGGTAGTTTTCTTTTATTGAACATATAATATTCATTACTGCTTGCTAAGGCATGCAGGATACATTTAAGCCATGCCAGTGGAAGAACATAGTCACAGAGCAGAATTAGATAACAGCTATGTTGGAAAGAAGAAAGATAAACACCAAAGGACTCAACAGTGGCTCTAAGTCTTCCCACCTGGGTCACAGGAAGAACAAGGCATTTAACTGGAGAAATAGTATCTTTTATTAGATGTATTTTGTAGAAAAAAGAAGCAGAGTTTATTAAATATTTTTTTCTTTATTTAAAAGGAATGAATGATTCAGGAGAAAACACTTAATAAGCATTTAGAAATATGGTACCTGGAAAACCAGAGGAAATCACAACTTGAAAAAGAATCAGAGGCAGAGTACCTGAGTTTTATTTCTAGTGTGCTCAACCCAACAGGGAAAGAGAGTGAGAAAGAGAGAGAGAGAGAGAGAGAGAGAGAGAGAGAGAGAGAGACAGAGAGAGAGAGAGAGAGAGAGAAGAAAGTAAGTGGGAGGATCTGGATGAACTCACCAAAGGAACTGGTGCAGCCAAGGACTATGGGCGTGGTGACCCAGTCTACATTGAGAAGGCCAGGAGATTATGTGAGTTTTCATTTCTCTTTCTCTTTCATTTCTCTTTCTCTCTTTCTTTTCTCTCTTTTTCTTTCTCTCTCTCTTCTTTCTTTCTTTCTTTCTTTTTTTTTGTATTTTTGACAGGGTGTAGAGTGTACAGGGTCTCACTACATAGTTTAGACTCATAGTGTTCCTCCTGTTTACAGTCTCCCAAGTACTGGGACTACAAGTGAGCACCATCACACCCAGTCTCAATTGCCTTCTCAGCACACCCTGGGGTGCGGGCCAGTGCTGCAGGCCAGGGGATGGAACCGCTGAACCTGCATCTGCCTAAGTAGGTGCTTTAATCTGCTGAGCTATTTGGCCAGCCCTCCATTTCTCTTTTGTTCAAGGAGAATTTAGTGACCAAGTTCCTTGTGATACCAGCCAAAGTGGAGCAAATCACCAAGGCATGTTCCTTCTGCTAGAGACATTCTTTAAAGCAGAAAAAATGCCAGAGGGCTCACAGATATCTGCTGTTTATGATGTTATGTGTCTATAGGTGTGCATTTTATTTCTTTTCCCATGTAGTTTAATTAATTTAAATTAATATGTCTCATGAATTTTGGATGTTCACCTCAAGACAAATGAGATCCTAGGTGGAGCACTTGACAGGTGAAGGATCATGATACTCATCAGTGGATGCTAGATAATGGACTGGTCCTCTGATGAGTTTGTAGCTAAATGTGGGAGGAAGAAGGCCCCTGGAGCGTGGTCTCAGAGTCCCCTTTGTTTACTCCTCCTTGCATAGTTCTCTGTTTCTCACTCCCATCCCAGGAGCTGTCCCTTCTCTGCTGTGCTGCCCTGCCTGGGGTTCAACACACTTTGCACTGAAATCTCTGCTGTCAGCCAAAATAAACTTCTTTAATTTATGGATAGCTAGAGTTGTGTCTCAGGCATGGGGAAAGTCACTAAAAAACCACAGGTCTTTAAGTCTTTCAACAGAGGGCTTCCATGAAATGACTCTTAAAAATCTTACATCAACCTTGGCCCCTATAAGGAGCATAAAGTTATGTAAAAGTCTTCCCAGGACATCAGATGTCAAATATAGTTGCTAGCACTCAGCATAAAAAGCAAACAAACAGTTTAAATCAGTAGGATATCTGTCATATTTTTTGGCAAGAGGGAAGCTGGAAAGGAAGAGGGAAAAGAAAATTTGAAATATAGGATTTTTAGATGAATTCTGTTGCATTAAAGAAATAGAGAAAAGAGTTATTTTTGCAGATATTATATTACATCACTAGAAGTTATCAGTAACTGAAGTATTTTCACTGTTTTCTATTAAACTGTTGGCCAAACATACTGATACTAGCAATTCACAAAGTAATCTTGATGTCCTAGGTCAAACCAAGAGTTCAGTTAGTTAAATGGTATGGTTTAGACCATTTATTTCAGAGATTGAAATGTTTTGCATTTTTGGACAAAAAACACACACCTTACATAGAAAAATCCAGGGAACAAGAGTCTGAAGAGAATACAGTTTATTATTGTCTAAGTTGCCTTCTCATTGCTCAAAAAAAGTAGCCATCACTCAAGTTAAAGAGGACTTTTAGTTTAGTTCAGTTTATGGAGGTTTCAATCCTTAGTCAGCTGGCTCCAATGCAGTGTGGCACTGCAGAGGCCATTGCTGAGGACAGAAAGTGTGGCAGCGCAGGCCAGAGGCATCAAGCAGTGAAGGACAAAGCAGCAGCTTCAGGGAGCCTCTTGTTGCCTCTTGTACCATTCGGATGAGAAGCCTTTCTGTGCCCCACCCATCCCCCAGCCCGGGGCTCCCAGTACACATGGGAAGGACCAGAATTTAGCAGCTAGTGCACCAGTCCAGTATTGTACACCTTCAAGTCCACTATTTTCCCTTTAACCCACATCCACAGATCCCAAGTCCAGCCAGCTCTGAGGGCTGCAACTGTGAGCACGTGAGCCTTCTGGGACTTGTAGGTGTGTGTCAGCTATAGGAGTTTTCAGAATATTTGGTGTTATTAATTTATCTATCTAATATGTATTATAAGGTACTAGTTGCAGCATTGTTCGAGATAAGTGGATTTACATTTTTAAGATTTAAATTCTATTTAAATAATTGTAAGTGAAAATAGAGAAATCCAAAGTATTTTCTTTTTAGTTCCCTTTATAGTTTGGAAAATACCACTGTTCAGCTTAGAGATTAGGGATAATTTAACACTTTCCCAAGCTCTGTGGGTTTCACACTGTATTAATATGGCAGTTTGGTGTAATGTATTAGCACCTTGGTCTGCTGATTTTAGATAAACTTAGCATACTCAAAGAACACTTGAAATCTGAGAAAAGACTAATATATTACTGTAAAATAGAAATCAGAAAACTTTACAAGTAGTATTTTTTTTATGTTGAAGGCTGTGTGATCCTTGTATCACCACGTGTGGTTATGTTCCAGAATTACTTACAAAAACATGTGTGGGTATTTAGGGTTTGGGGTGTAAGGTATAATTTGTAAGGAATTTAAGTCTCATGATAAGAGATTTGACCCTTAGATTAGCTCTTGATCAAGATGATAAGCATGACCAAAGTTAGTCCTGAGGGTCCTTTGTTCATTGTGACTCTCGTGTATTAACCCAAAGTTCTGGCCCAGCATACCTGGTAGACAGCATGCAGCATACCTCTCCTTTTAGAGACTTAAAGCCTATATCACCTTGTTAAAATATTTACAGAATCTTGAAATAAGATAGTCTGTCTAATTTGCTTAACAGTCTTCCCAAAGAGATGGAACCTTGACTTCTTCAAATCATACCAATTTTTAACATAATTCCAACTAATTATATATATATATATATATATATAATTACATACATAATATATAATATGTATATATATACATATATATAATTAAATATATATATACATATATATAATTTATGCACATTTTATTGAACTCTATGTAGATGTCCAAGTCAGCTTGCAAACTTTTGTCTACAAAGCTACTCAGTGAAATATTAACCTTCTCATATATGCTGAGTGATTACATCAAGGTTTAAAACATTTCAGCATATATCGACTATGTGAATACTTTCATCCTAGTGATGAAAGAAACATAACTGTGTCTCCCTTCAGGGCAGAACAAAATCAGACAAAGATACTGGTCTCATATAGTAGATGCTCCAATGAGAGGAATTCTCGAAGCTTCTAAAACACCCATATAAACTACTAAATGAAAAGTAGAAAGTCAAAGAATCTTCCTGTAGAAGTTCATCTAAGCTACAGATTTGCATCTAGCCACGGAGAGGAAGAAATAGGGAGGCTGCAGACACATTAGCGAGGTATAGGCAGCTGACAGTAATGCCTAGTATGACTGTAACCTAGCTTCGTGCTGCAGAGATGGATGAAATTCAAGGGTACGATGATCTTCCCTTGAATTATAAACATAGTTTCTGTAGGTGGAAAGTTGCATGTGGGCACTTGGCTCAACTTTAACACTGAGATCATAAACGTGTGGCTGCAATGTTGAGAACTGACTAGGCAGTGACAGTGTAGCTTTCAGAGTTTTTCATGAGACACACAGCCTACTGCCGCATGTGTGTGCCCTGGGTCCATCACCACTGGATGAGAGGTACTGGGTTCCACAGAACAAGAGCTCTTCTAATGCGGTTGTGAAGTTCCCTAAACAACAAAACTTGGTGACACAGTGGCCTCTGTGTTTCCCTGAGATACTACAACCCTCCTAGGTTAGAGGAAACAGTCACATTTATTCTCCATGACCATCTGCTTGTTATCACAAACATTTAAATATTCTTTTATTTGAAGATGTTAAAAACACTGTAAAGAATGAATAATAAAAAAGAGTTTTAAAAAGCGTAAAGGAGGCTTTACTGTGCATTTAGAGTATGACAAAAATTGGCACCATGAGGCAGCACTAGTGGTTATGTGTGAAGGGTGTGATTGCCTGTGGAGGCAACCCTGGGCATTTCTTTGGTGACACCAATTTACCTAGGAGAGCCTTGCCTTAGGTGTGCTTTAATGTCATAGAACCATTTGGCATATAAATACACACGTGCATACTTACACATGCTGCTTTCCTCAGGGACCAGTACTGTTTACTTATGAATGCATGAGATATTTTTGGGACTTATTCTCAACTAGAATGCAGCATAACATGTTTACTAAATAACAGTATTTGGAATACACCTGATACAGTGTAGCAGAGCAGTGTACCCAGGAAAGGGTATAGAGGTTTTGCTTAAAATTCTTTTTCTCTATAGAAAAATATTGTAATAACCCCCTGCCCAGCAAATATTTAGGCAGATGTGCATACGCCTATGGTGCACACACATACGCACAAAATCGCATTTCATGTGTACAATATGATTTTACATAAAGCTCTGTATGCCAATAAAATATGTTATAGATAATATACATTTAGAAGTGTCATTAAAATGAAATGCATTTCTAGTGGGTTTTACATTTTTGGAAATAAATGATTAAAGAAAAACATTGCATATTATTCCTAGATTTTTAGCTATATGAGGACTTTTTTTTCAGTATAGCTTAGAAATGTGACCTGTGAGATCTAAGACTAAGGTGTGCAGAAGTTTTAATAAGTGACTGCTGAAGGTTAAGATCGGATGCTGAAAAGAGTTAAGGCAAAGCATGGGCAAGGTTGGGCGCTGCATGAAATAAGCGTGTGCTTGGTGCCCAGGTTAGCATCAACACGTGAGAAGAAATATACAGATCTTCTGGTTTATTTTATTGGTTTCTCTGAATGTGTTCACGACTCCTTAGACTCCTTCCTGAATGGTGCCATTTCGGGAGGGGGTAGAATCTCTCAGGAGCAAGCCTACCGCTGCTATTTGCAGTTTGTTACCTTTGTGCCTCGCTGCCAGAAGCCCCGCACAGGGGTGCCTGCTGAATGAAGAACTCAGTGAACACAGGCAGAACAATATTGTCTCTAGCTAGTGAAAATTCTCGTCCTCCACTGGGCACAACAGACCCTTGGGAGATGATTTCACGAGGTGGTTTCACCGAGCACATGCAGGCTGTCCTTCGATTCTGTTAGGGCGAGCCTTTCCCAAGCTTTCCTTTCTCTCTCTTACACAGATTCCATGAGGCAACCTGAGAAGGAGGTTCAACCTAAAATGGAAAGCTAGGAAGGCCATATGAGTATTTATATCTTAGATGTATTTACGGGTAGATGAATGAAGGCACCAGCAAGACATATTCTACCAAGATTTTTTTTTCCTACTGCCAGAAATACGAACTTGCAGCTGAGGCCAGCACACGGGCGGCTGGGTAACGAAATCAAAAGCTGAAATGTGTGGAGGCAAGTCTTGAGAAAAATTAGGAAATTAAGTTTTCCTGATGTAATTTCAACTGTTTAGATTTTTCTTTTATTCTTTGCCAGATGACTGAAATAGTGTCAGTTTCCAAGTTTATTCTAATGTCACAATGACATTCTCAAAATTTTGTATATAAGTCAACTAAATCTTAGTTTCTATAGATAATTACAACAATTATAGTCTTCTAGGAGCAACATTCTGAGACTGCTAAATTAGGGATGAATTTTAATAATAGAAAAAGAATTGATCGTGTTATGTTATTGCCATTTTTATGATTCTGTCTTTCTTTAACCAGAAGTCATATTTCACTGCAAAAAGCTGACACTGGCAGTAAATAAGAAATTTAGGGAAAACCTGTATATCACAGCCTCAGCATTCCAGTACAGAATTTTGCCTTTCTTTCTGTATTAAGCTGATTCTTTTCATTCCTAGTTTGACTGTTCAGAAATCTAATTTTAATTAAATTGCAATGAAGTAAAAACACTAATAATGATAATTGCATCTTGCAGAGACACACACTTTGTCATTTCACATAATTTCTCTTTTGACTGTCTTTGCAGTGGGCAAACATGGCATCCTTACACTTTATCCAGAAATTGTGTTGCACATCATAAATATGATATCATGTAGGCACGTTTCTTACAAGGCTATTTCTATCTTTGTAAAAACAATGGAAAGAAAAAACTTTAAGCTATGAAATTGGACATCATTAGTTTTATTCTGAAATAATTAAAACTCATAAAAGATTTGCAAGAAATGAGTTTCCATGTGCCCTTCACTCTTGTACTTTGAATATTAACACCATATATAAGTATAATAATCAAAATCAAGTCATTGGCATTGGCGCAGCACTGTAAGCTAAACAACATATTCTATTTGAAGTTTACCAGCTCATCCACTAATGTGAAGTTTCTTTTCCAGGACTTAATCTGGAATCTCAACATGTACACAATTCTCCTTTCGGTGTTTCCACTGGTGACAGTTTCTGAGGTTTTTTCCCTGCCTTTTGCTGTCTTGTCGTTTTTGAAACTAATGGTCAGTGATGTCATAGAATCGCCCCCACTTGTCTAAAGTTTTCTCATGATCATGGGCATGCTTGGCAAGAAACCACAAGAAGGGCATTGTATAGTTCCCTGTGTTCTGTACAAAGTGAAAATGGGAATATTATATCTTACCACTTCTGAGGCCACCTTGGCCACTTGATCAGGAGGGAGTCAGCTATCTTTCTCCACTAAATACTGTTTGTCTCCAGTATTCACTTTAATAGAAACATATTTATTTATTCTCATTTAGAAATCATATCTAATTACTATGCTCTCTGATGCCTCAGTTTCCATGCCAAAAATTATTATACTAGAACCTTAGTCCTCGTCTCGACCAATGTGGGAAGAATTAATGCATTAAAAGTCACTTGATAACTGGAAATGACCACATGTTGGCATTTTAAATAAGAATACAAATAGAATGCTTGAAAGTAGATTGGCAGCATGTGCTCATTTCACATGGAGAACTCCAGGGACATCTATTGATATATGTGTGACAGTTCATCCCTAAAATCTGGCCCTTCAGAACCAGCTAGTGTTTGTCCAGTGTGGTATAAGTCTGCCTTCTTAACAGACACACTTCTACCCATTTTTACTGTTACTCTAACTAGGTGTGTAACCACCCATTAATGATAAGCACAATGCATAAATTTATGAAACCTGTCACATGCACAATTTCTGCTCCTTTTTGTATGGGGAAACATCACCTCGACATGCTAACAACTTTGGATCCAGACGTCATGACTCTATGTCATTGGCTTGTGGCTGATGATGAAAAGTATCCCCAACAATCCAGAGAGAAGATAATTTTGTCAACAAATTTGATGGCTTATTGTTTTGTTTTGCTTTTTGCTTTCTTTTACAATGTCAGTGTTTCTGCCCTAATGTTTCTGCTCTCAGAGAAGAAATTGGTGCTTTACCTAGATACAGTGAGCAAGACAGGTATATTAAAGAAATAAAAGGCTAATCCACCAAACCAAACCCACTTTCTTCTTTGCCAAGTGGGAAAAATCATATGCCTTCCTCCTCAAGTTATTGTGAGCATTAATGATTTATATACAACCTTTGAATACTAACTAATATATACACTGTACTATGGAAAAGTATGCTCTACTAAGGAAAAATGTCATTATTATCACTTTGCCATTTTTCATGCTTGAGATTCAGATTTGTCTACATCTTTTTAATTTGGAAGAAGACCCTAAAAATGTTGTTATGCCAAATACAGTTCAGTCATATTGTCCGATTTCATGGCAATAGCCCAACATCTACATGCATCCAGTGATTAATCTGCAATGACATTTCAGGTGCTTCGTTGAAAGCTAACTAACCTTTTCCTTCCTCAAGAAAGCAGAATCATGGGTAAAAGTGCACTACAATACGAGCTCAATGAGGGCAGGCTTTCTCAAACTCACTGTGATAGCCTGTGCTTAATATAGTACCTCACAGATTACGGGTGCTCAGTGGAAATTTTAAACAAACATTACAATATTTGATTCTGTCAACAATTGAAGATATGGAGCACATAGGGTTTTTTTTCCCCTACTACCTGTTATAGTAAGCTGAAAATCAGGCTCCATACTGCAGCAGTAGTTTCATATCTCCAAGTTGCACTTGATGTAGGAAAGTGACTTTTGAGTTCACTAGGAAGGACAAAAATGATGGTGAGGATTCTGTTGCTTTTTTTTTATCATGATCCTAACCTTTTTCATACATCATCTCTTGCATGTCTACCTAAAGTCCCGAAGTAGATGACACTGTTTCCATTTTATAGATGAAAGGTTCAAGGTCAGAAATAACTTTCCTGAAATAATACACATAATAGATATAAAACAGAAGATCTGAACTTGGGCCTGACTCCACAGACCTTATTTATTCTTCAGTAATGCTAATGAAGTTGCATGCTATTCAGCCCCCTTAAAGTAACACATTATTTGTTTTTCCAGTGGAATAAAAAACTTCACGAGGCAAACCCTATCTTGCTTCATCGGTATATCACACTACAAGTCAGTTACTATAAATCAGCTAATAATCTACAAGCAAAGAATATAGAAAATTATAGTCCTTTCCAGAAAGGAACAGACTGTAATAATTTGATTTTATGTTTGAAATCTTTTTTTTTTTTTTCTCTTGATTAAGTAGATATAAGTTCTCTTTGGGGCTACCACATATCTGATTTGGCTGACAGAGTAATTGGCAAGCTGTGCACAATGATGAATACGCAGTAGGCTTTACTTCCCCATTCAGTGTGTCCAAGTGAAAGCCCTTAGAGTCCACACGGTTTTGCTTCTTTAAATCTGACACCTAATATATTAGGTATTAGAGAGTTTTGTGCTTAGCTTTAGCTCTTCCTTAGTTTAAGTGATTAAAAAATGCCTGTTGCTGTCTGTATGTGCAACATGCTTCATTAACAGTGATTTATTTGGGAGTTTAGCAGAATTGGCACTCTGCAGCACACCAGTGGGCAGAAGGAAGACAAACGTGATGTGGTTGTTAAGAAATCTTTCTCTCCTTCTCTGGAGGTAGGAGCCTTAACAGAGTCTGCAAAGTTTACTTCCTAATATCAGAGAGCAGAGCTAAGAGTATACTTTCTGTCAGTGTCACTGCTCCCAAGGTCCTGCACCTCCCTTCTCGATGCTGTGCCCTCTGAAAGTATTGTTTCCCAGTGCCCGTCATTTCAGTGACTGCCTAGCTCCTCCCTCTACAAGTCTGCCTGCTCAGCTTTTCCCAGCAGAACCTAGTTACAAAGACTTTTATCTGGTATTTGTTTCAACTACCTTATAGATCTATGGCTTCACCAGAGAAGGAAAGCAAGCTAACAAAGGTTAAATGACTTGCCCAGCATTGGCAGCTAAGTGGTAAAGCTGGGATTTAAACCTAGCTGTGTGATTCTAATGCAGAGAACTCAACCACCACAGGGAAGCAAGGGGATTTTTACTTTATTTGCAACTGGTATTGATTTTGTCGTAGTTTCTTGAAATGCTATGTTGAGAAGATTTGGGGGCTGTAGTTAGCCTAGTAGGAAAAAGTGTCATAATCAATTAGATTTCATTTGTGTAGGTCAGGGGAACAGGGCAGGAACCATGAATTTCCCTGCCTTGTGCTGTGATCTGGCTTTTTAAAAAATTTTATTGTAAGAGTGAAATGGTTTACAAATCAGACTCTAAATGAAGGATGAATTATCTCAAAGCAATCAAAATGTGAGAGGAAAATATTTTTATATATTAAAACTGACCATTATTTGTGTGTGTATGTGTGTGGTTCAGGGAATTGAATTCAGAACCTTGAGCTTGCCAGGCAGGCACTTATTCTACTGAACTATCCCTCCAGCCCCTCTTATTCTAATAATAAACATATGTAACCAGTTAAAAGAATTGCAACAGAGTGATTAAGTGTTCAAACTTTGGAGTCAAATGTTAGGGTTCCCATTCAAGGTAAGTGAAACACTGCACATCTTTCTAGTAGTGATAATGATATGATTATTTTCATTTAAAAAATCTCATCAAAACAAGTTAGTATGACAGGTACAATAATTAATACATTGCACATAGTTGTCTTCATAATAGTGGATTATCAGTAGAACTGGCAATTGTCAGAAGTTGTTGACTTGAGCCTTTTACAGCTCAGCTTATTAATATTGCATTACTTTTATGCCTCATGGTTATACTTTTCTGCTGGATGGTTAAAACCAAGTTAAAGCAAGACGTATATAATTAAAAATGTAACTTTTGAATCTGACAAGCTCAGACAAATCCCCTAAAACCATGTACAGCACCTTGTAGATTTTTTTGTTAGTGTCAGCCATCTGGATGAGTCACCTATATTGAAACTGTTTCATTGCTATTTTGTCTTTTTTTCTCATTCAAATGAATAGAAGACAAAAAAATCTTTATTATGTCATTAATTTTGGATTTTCTATTAAAACATTTGGAGATATGTGAAAAAAAT
>PVKA01042509.1:0-17391 GCA_004027165.1 Ctenomys sociabilis | reverse complement strand
AGGAAAAAGGGGAAGAAGCCCGATCGGTGCAGTAGCCTGCCGGGCACGCCTTTATTTTTCAGGCAGAAAACTCTCCTTCCTCAAGGAGACACAGGTTCCCCAAGGGTGTCGCGCCCACCCGGGGCCAGGTTAAGCCGCCGCTTACCTGAAGGTACGTACCACCTCTCCACTCGATTAGGGTCAGGCCGGTTCCCCGTACAGGCCACCAAGTATGTCCGGCGCTGCTCCCGTCCCGCGGAAGAAGACACTCAGACACTCATACGCAGGGTTCAGCAAGCCTTTATCGAGTGGGATGCAAGCTTCCACATGCAAGCCGCTATCCGCGGCTCCTACCGTGCAAGCATGGCGGATCTCGTGATACAGCAAGCTATATAGATTTCACAAGCCAATCATAATTATACACATGGCCTATTACTATTGGTAGATCTTACAGCAATGGCGGGCTTATTCTAAATAAGGGAGAGGTTGGTACAGCAACAAGAACCAGGAAGCCGGATATGGGCGCCATCTTTGCAGACACGATGGGCGGGGGAGCGAGGAGCGGGCACCATCTTGGCTCGGCTCCCAACAATGAACTAATTGTGATGGGGAGTCATTTCAATATCAAGTTTCCAGTGAATCAGATGTGCACATGGATGGTGAGTCACAGCATACACTTGCCACTCTTAAAATAATAGAAAAAGACTCACTTCAACAAATACTAAATTGTTAATGATCATGGAAAGGCAGTTGTGCTGCCTCTCCCATGGATATATAAAATGGAAACAGCCAAACTGTAGCCATACTCTAGCTGTTATACTTACCTTCTCTTTCAGACAAGAGCATCCTCTATAGAAGCATCACTCCTCCATCCTATACAGAGGTTATCTTACATTCTACAGGAATAGAAGGTGGAATTTACTTTGTTTTTCACCTATCTCCCATAAAAGCATTTTTTCACAGTTAGAACACAATATCACCACAGAAACAACATGGTGTAATATAAATGCTATCTCAATGTCATTTGATTTCATACCTTCTGTTAGGAATATGCTACACTTTTGGTTTTGTTTAGTAAATGTTGAAATATTTCATAGTACACAAAGACTTAATTGGTGAAAAAAGCTCAGAATCTCAAAAGCAACATTAGCTAATTTAATAGTGAGCTTCATCTTGAGACCTAATTTCCTTCAAAACTCCAATATTGGATGAGGTAGCAGAACCTTCGGCAGAGAGGCCCAGTTTGGGACCTGGCACTGGGAGAAACACAAAGAATTAAACCAGGAGCAGAACATATAGTCAGCAGGGCACACAGGGTTTACTATCAAGGGCTATAGCAGGACAGCAGGCAGAAGCTGATCACAGCAGACAGACCCAAGACAGGCAAAGCTGGTTCAATTTGTTTGATAGATTTTGACCCAGTAAACTGAGGCTTACTGTTAGGCTCAGTGGGACCCAGGCTTAGACCCAGATCTATGGGGGCATCCTCTCCAGGCAGAGGTAGCAACTGATAACTGAGGTGAACTAGTCAGCCTGGAAGACTCCAGGAACATCAGGGGGAAGTGACCAGACAGAAATGAGGGGAACTAACTTTAATACAAATTCCCAATTTAATATAGATTTAGCCATGCTACCATAATTTTCACTCTTAGGTCAAATTTACAAACACATTAGTTACAAAAATTTGTCCATTGCTAAATCTGTCTACCAAATATTAGTGTTGCTAATTGTATTACTATAAATAGAAAGCCATATCTGTCTTATCTCCATGTTCTCTCTTGGGTAATAACATTGGCTGGCATTTAGGTTAAACATCTCACCAAAGTGCTATGTTGAAGGACAGAGGACAGCACCAAACAGGAATGAATATCTCACTCTTAATCAGTAGAGAGGGAAAAATCTTGGTGCACACATAAAACAAAAATCTCTGACACAGAAGAGATACTTAAGGAACAGTCTTCTTACAAAGAGGCTCTGATCAGGGTGATAGAGCTCATATATCAAACTTTCACACAAAAGTGTCACAGAAATCTAAATAATGAGTTCTCTCTGAAATATAAGATGACAAAGGGAAGGAGCAAAATGCATTTTTAGGCCCTGAGCCCACCCAGAAAAAATGCAGGAGATACTAGCATAATAAAAGAAATTAAAAGTCACACACCTGAAATCTGTGAAATAATGTAATAGGAAGTTAAGAAAAAAACTGAAGAAGACTTCAGAGGCTATCAGATCAGAAACAATCTCTCAAGTAAAACAAAAATAAAGAAATGACAACTATAATGAAAGAATTACTAAGCGTTTCCAAAGAAGACACTGAAAAAAAAAAAAAAGAGTAGAATATAAAAATGGTGGATTCCTTAAATTAGCCATATAGAACAGAAACAAAATGCATGAATCAGATTCAAAGAGAGATTCAAGATATTAAAAACTCAATTAAAAGTTGGGAAAACTGTCTGAATGAAAGTGAATATGGACTTTCAGATCTTGCAGACACTGCTGCAGCTAGTAAAGTGGTAAGGAAACATCACTTAAAATAAACTAGATTCTGTGAAAACAAACAAACAAACAACAACAACAACAACAACAACAACAAAAAACAAAGAAAAGAAAACAGGGGTCCAGGAAGATGGCTCAGTAGAATAAATGGTGCCTGACAAGCACAAGGGTTCAATCCTCAGTTCTTAAAAAAAAAAAGAAAAAAAAGCTAGGTTCCAGGAAATAGTAATTCAGCAAATGCAAGATGAAATGAACATGAATAACATAAGACTAATCAGCATCAGTGAGAAAGAAGGGGACAACACAAATGATATGAAAAGATTAATGGCACAAGTAATAGCAGAAAACTTCTCAAATTTAGGAAAACAATCTGACCTTCAGATAACTGAGCCATATAGAATTCCAAATAATAAAGATCCCAGGAATTCAGCTCAAGAAAAGCATAATACAAGGTGCTAAAGAAAAGAAATAGTTCACATTTAAAGTAAAACTCATAGGAATAACAGCAGATTCCTCTTCACAAAACATCAAATGAAGAAGAGCATGGAGGACCCGCCAAATAGCTTAGCAGATTAAAGTTCCTGAAAGCAGACGCAGAGGCCAAGGGTTAGGCCTGCCAATCCGGCCTCATCCCAGGGTGCACTGAGTTGGTAATTGAGACGGGGCATGGTGGCACAGCCCTGTAATCCCAGCTCTTAGGAGTCTGTAAACGGGCGAATCACTATGAATTTGGTATAGTAGTGAGACCCTGAACACCCTAGACCTTTTCCTAAAATACAAAACAAACAAAAAACAAGAGCATGGAGCAAAGTATTGCAAGAAAACAAATTCCAACCCAGATTGGTATACTATGAAAAATTCCCAAGTTTAATGGAGAAGTGAAATACATCCACAACAACAACAACAACAACAACAACAAAAACCTAAAAAGTTAGATGACCTAGCAAAAACGCTCATATCTTTCTAAAAGATATTTTAGAAAGGGATCAAAATGACCAAAACTCCAAGAATGAGAATGGAAAGAACACATCAAATAGAGCAAATAATTAAAAACTGGAGAAATGTAGGTAGCCAACAGCAAGACGATATTATGACAAACATAAGTCAATGTATATAAAGCATAACCATAAAACTAAATGGAATCAATGCACCAATTGAAAGAAATAGAGCAACAGAGTGTATTAAGAAACAGAATCCAACAATATGCCATATACAAGAACACATTTAACTCATAAAAATTCATAGTTTGAAAGTCAAAGGATGGAAAGAAAAAACAGTACATGCCTCAGAACCTCAGAGAAAACCTGGGGTAACAATCTTGTTTGCACAAAATGTCAACTTAAAACCAAGTATTACCAAATGAAATGAAGAAGGTCACTACATACAAGTTAGTGAAACAATTAAACAGGAAGAGATAACAGTCACGGAAACATATACATCACAGAGAGATAGCTTGGTAGAATAAGCACTTGCTTGGCAAGCGTGGGGTCCTATGTTTAATCCCTGGTACAAAAAAAAAAAAAAAAAAAAAAAAAAAAAAAAAAAAAAAAAAAAAAAAAAAAAAAAAAGAATACATATGCACCAAACATGGAAGCACTCAATTGTATAAGACAGTATTATTTTCAGAACTAGGGATTGAATGCAGGCCCTTGTATATAAAACAAATTTTAATGGACATGAAAAATATAATATATAGTACAATAAACTTAAGAGAAGAACCTAACACCTCCTTATCCCAAAAATTAGGAACGGGGTAGCAGAACTGAACTTGAAATTTGTCTTAGTGTACATACACAGAGTGTACCATCCAATCACACATGAATCCACATTCCTTTCAGCTGCACAAGAGATGTTTTCTAAAAAAGACCATGTACTGGTCCATAGGTAATGCTTAAATATATGCAAGAAAACAAAAATTATCTCATGCATATTATCTGACCACAGTGCAATTAAACTGGAAGTTAATGACAAAAGAAACCACAAATCCCCCATAAACACATGGAAATAAATCACACTGTCTTAGTTACTTTTAACTTATTGCTGGGACAGAATACCCAAAATTAAGGAAGGAAAAGTTTATTTAGCTTACACTTATTAGAAGTTTCAGTCCAAACTCTGCTGGCTCCAAGGTAAACAGCAACAGTTCATGGTGGCAGAAAACAAAGAAGAGAAGAGGAGGAGCAACAATTGTGGCCACACGTTAGGAAAACAGAATGACAAGAAATACTCTAATACTGCACTTTAAGCTTGTAGCAAAAGAAGAGCAAGGAAAGACCAATGCCCAAAGATAGGAGAAAATTCTGAAGATTAGAGGAGAAATTAATGCAGCTCAACAAAGAAAGCAACACAAATAATTAAGGAATTAAAAAGCTGGCTCTTTGAAAGATTAACTAACCTTGATAAACCCTTAGCTATCCTCATCAACAAGAGGAAAGAAAAAAGCTCAAATTCAAACAGTAAAGAATGAAAAGGAGGGAAGTACTGCAGATCCCTTGGAAAATCAGAAGATCATGAAAATCTTTATATTCATGGAATTGAAGACACAGTAGAAAGAGACAGAATTCTAGAAAGGTACAAATTATCATAACTGAGTCAAAAAATATTAAAAACTCTGAATGATTCAGCAGCAGCCAATGAAATTGAAAATGTAATAAAATAAAACTTACCAATAAAAAAAGCCCAAATCGTGATGCATTCACTGTGGAATCTACAGGAAATTTAAAGGCAATGTGAGCCCAATACACCTCAAACACTTCAACGAAATTAAAAGGAAGCAATATTCCGTAAACCGTTTCTGGATGCAAGTATTATGCTGACACCAAAACCATAGGTTCAACCAAAATAGAGAACTACAGGCCAATCTCCCTCATGAACATAGGTATAAAAATCATCTAAATCCGAATAAGCACTTCCCTGGCAAGCGCAAGGACCTGAGTTCAATCCCCGGTTCTTCCAAAAAAAAAAAAAAAATAATAAGGCTAAAAAATTGAATACAGTAAATTATCAAGAAGATTATACACCATTTTCAGGTAGGATTCACCCCAAACAGTCAAGGATAGTTACACATACATCATCTATAAATATAACACACTATATCATTAGAGCCAAAAAAACACACGATAATCTCAAGTGATTCAGAAAAGATTTTTGAAAAAGTCCAACACTCATTCATGATCAAAGACCTACAAAAAATTAAAATACAGTGCCTCCAACTCAATATGATATAAGCCATCTATGACAATCCAACAGCCCATGTAATCGCCAATGTGGAAAAACTGAAATCTTTTACTCTCAAATCAGATACAAGACAAGCATGCCCTATATGAGAACTACAACTCAATATAGTTCTGAACTAATTGGATAGGGCCGTTATGTAAAAGAGATAAATGAAATGAATAAGAATAGGTAAAGAAGAAGTTAAACTATCATTATTTGTAGATGACATGATACTCTACTTGGAAGACCCAAAAGACTGCATAAGAAATGCCTGGCATTAATACATTAATTGAGTGGCATAGCAGGTTACAAATCCAATACCTAAAATTCTACTGCATTCCTCTACACAAATAACAAACACACTGAGAAAGAAATTAGAGAAACAATACCCTTCACAATAGCTTCCAAAAATGCTTAGGAATTAATCTAATAAAATAAATAAAAGAACTATACAACAAATCTATAGCATTCTAAAAAGAAAACAAAAAGGAGTTCAGAAAATGGAAAGATATTCCCTGCTTCTGGATAGGAAGAAACAACACTGTGAAGATAACCATACTCCCAAATTGTTACACAGATTTAAAACAACCCCTAAGAAAATGTCACCAACATACCTCATAGATCTAGAGAAGATATTTCTAAGATTTATTTAGAACTATGAAAGAGTAGTAAAGGCAATCCTGGGCAACAAAGACAAGGCAGGAGGTATTACAATCCCTGACTTGAGATTATACTACAAAGCTACTTGGATAAAATCAACATGGTATCTACAAAAAAAAAAAAAAAAAAAAAAAAAAAAAAAAAAAAAAAAAAAAAAAAAAAAAAAAAAAAAAAAAAAAAAAAAAAAAAAAAGACCTGAGGATCAGTGGAATAAATTAGAAGATGCAGAAGTAAACAGAAACACACTCACCCACCTTAACTTTGAAAAAGGGGCCAAACATGCTTACTGGAAGAAATATTGCCTCTTAAAGAAATGGTGCTGGAAAAATTGGCTCTCTACATGCCAAAATCTAAAACGTGAACCAAGTCTATCACCATGCACTAAAGTCAAACTGGATTAAAGATCTAAACGTTGAAACAGAAACACTAAATCTCCTGGAAGAGAAAGGAGAAGGAACTTTTTAAGATATGGGGGCAGGTAGTTCATGTATAAAAATGAAACTGCACGGGTAACACTATCATATTCACAGCTCTGAATCTGCAAAGGACTTCCTCCAGTGCCTTCAGGCCATCTTTTCAATTCTCTTGTTCCTTCTGGACAAGGAGATCCTCTCTGTTCTATCTTTGCATCCCACAGTTTTATTGGAGCTTCCTTTCTGGCTAAACTCATAACATTTTAAATCACCCTGCTGGGCTCTTTGCTCTCGATTGTCCACATAAATCTGACTAAAAGCCTCCAACAACAGCCGTGCTACTGCCTCAGTACTGGCTGCTTTGCAATTTGTTTTGAAAGATTAATTAATTAGTCTGCCATGTTTAATTCTCATACAAAGGCTCTGAACATGAGCAAAATTCAGACAAGCTTTCTGCCAAGCCAAAACAGAAATCATACAGAGTCCAACAAACAATGTAGTCTTTCTTCCCATCAGATACCTACCCATCATGATTTTTACAGACAGATTTCTATCGGTCTTCTGAGCTCTGACCAGAATCTCCCATACAGAACAGCCAAAGCTGTTCCAGCTCCTCTGTTGTAGGCAACATCTCTAATCCTTTCCTATCTCTTCTCATAAGCCTTTCCTGAAATCTTGTAATACACATGATCAGGGTTAGTTACCAATGACTCCACTTCTATGTTCCTAAATTCTGTCTCAGTTACTCTTCTCTCATTGCTGGAACAAAACACCAAGTCTCAAAATTAAGGAAGGAAAGGTTTATTTAATTCAGTTATTGGAGAATTCAGTCCATACTCACCTGGCTCCAAGGTAGACTGGCACACGTCAGAGAGAAGTTCATGGATTACAGAAGGCAGCATAATAGTAAAAGCAAAAAGGGCAGAGTAATAGCAACCATGGCTACAGAGAGCGAGCCCATCTCCCTTAAGTTGCATTCAGGTTATCAGTCCCAGGCTGAGTGTAGTACTCACATCCATAATCTCAGCAGTGTTCATACTCATATTTCTAGTGGATCATGAGTTAACTAGAAATGAGAAATCTGCCCCATGACTGCCTGAGACTTTGGGGGCACAATTAAAAACAAACTATAACACCGAATCATGGATATTATGGGTTTCTTTTATTCTTTTTTGTGCAGTTGTCACAAAATTTGAAACAATGGACATGTTTATAGGGCCAAAAGTTATTTCTCACATTTCTTGAGGCTATAGGACTAAAATCAAGGTCTGAATCCCTGGGTGATTTTTTTTTTATATATATCTGTTCCCTTTTGCTAAATAGAGGAAAATTTCACCTTATCATAGTGGAAGCTAGAAAGCCCAAGCCCAATGACTCAACAAGGTTCTCCTGCTGGTTCAACACAAGCCAAAGCCTGAGGATGTGGTACCCCACAAGGAGTCCAACCCCTAGGGACAGAATCACTGGGTAGCAACTTGGCGCCATAAGAAGAAACTCATATCCACAAGGAAGTTATCAATCCCACTTAATTATTGAATTCTTACATACCTCCACCTGAACACCACCATGTTTATCTTAGCTTTAAGTAGGACAAATGAAGCTGCAACACATTATGTGCAGAAATTGGAAGATCAACAGGACAACAGGCACTGGGCAATTGCAAGGCAGAGGAAAAAAAGAGTGAGTCCATGCTGCAAGACTTTTACACAATCTTTAACGCGAGGCCCTGGCCCTCTCAATTCATGTAGGCAAATACCTTCCCTTATAACCTAAACAGCAATGCTGCTGCACTGGAGGCTAGTTTCCAACACATGATTCTTATAGTACTTACTGAACTAACAGCATGGTGAATATTTAATCTTTTACTACCGAGATTTAATTTTTCTTGTTGGGGTATATACAACATAGTTCATTTTCTTCTAGGTTTAAATTTTTATAGTAAGTGGAAATAAATAGAGTTAGGACCAGCTGCAGCTCTAAATTTGCCACACATGTGAGGGCAGGATAAGGTCACAGTGCCTAAATCAGTCAAGTTAATTCAGTCTTGAAAAAAATCCTGCCTGGAAAGTATCGGTCACTAGTTTCTAGGCAACCTCATGTCTCATGATACTACCTTTGCACAAATATAAATAAGCAGCCCTCATGTTGCTGTTCATGTCTTTTGCCCATCAGGTAAACAGACAAATCTAATCTCAGCCTTTGTGACTTGCCTTTATTTTCTAAACCCCTTATGGTTTTCTCCCAGAGACCACCTAGAGAACAACAGGTCCCTACAAAATGTGTTACCGAAGTATCAATTGTGAAAGGTTGAAATTCTGTTAGACAGATATACCTCCTATGCATACAGAAGGGTCTAACTATGCAGTTAAAGTGCACAAGTTACTGAGCATGGTGACACATGCTTATTGTGTACAAACCATGGGAGATTGAGGCAAGTAAATCACAATTTCAGTCCAACCGTGAGCAGTTCAGCTACTTAGTGAGACCTTGTCTCAAGATGAAAAGAAACAAGAAAAGAAGGAAAGAGCGAAGGAGGGAAGGAAGGAGGGAAGGAAGGAAGGAATAAATAAAAAAGAAAGAAAGAAGAAAGAAAGAAAGAACAAACTTTGGCAGACTCTAGGTAGTCTACAGGACTCTGGTAAGCTTTCAACTTCCTTACCCCCAGCATGAAGCCATGGAGTGGTGGCAGTCCAAATTTTTAAGAAATTAGCTAGAATCTGAATGACCCCTGAGATGGAGGAAAGCAGTGATCTGTGGGCCTGGCATGAGCAGTCATGGAGTATCCTGGAGACATTTAAGAACTCTGGCAGACTGTGGGTGACTTGCAGGTTTTTGAGTGATTTCTGAGAACGTCAAAAATGCCAAAATGCAGCAGCAAAAGGCAGTCTCAATCCTATTGCCCAAGTGGAACAAATCCAGCAGACAAAGACATATAAGAACTTGGAAATCAAAAGCTGAAATCTCTGAAATGAAAACAACAAAAGTAAAAACAAACAAAAAACAAGTCCAGCTAAAGAAGAAATAATATAATAAATAATCTCATAGGTCCAAAAAGAAAGGACAATTGTGAAAGAATTCCCCATCAAAACTAAAGAAGACATAAACAGAAAATTAAAGAAGAATAGAAAAATGATGGAGACACTGAATGAACAATACAGGAAGGAATTAGAATCCATGATACAGATTCAAACAGATAGTGAGGAAATGAAAAACATTTTAAACCGGCAAATCTGCTTGAATGAAACCAAACATAGACCTTCAGACTGCAGAGACGGTGTTGCAGCTACTGACTGTGAAATAAAAGATGTTTTAAAATTAACAAGGAACCAGGAAATAACAATTCAGGAGCTATATGACAATGCAAAGAAAAAATTTAAGAATAATACAAGTCAGTTAGGCAGTGAGAGAAAGCACAAATGACATAAAATGACTATTTGCAGAAGTACTAGCAGAAAAATTTCCAAAAATGAAAAAAAAAAAAAAAAACTGACATATAGTTAATCAAGGTGCGTAGAACTCCACACAGACATAATCACAATAAATCTACACCTTGACACATAATAATCAAGATCTTGGGAATTCAGCAAAAGAATATAATATTAAAAAACAGATAGATTAAAATAAACCAAGTACAATGGAAAGCCTGTAAGAATCACAGCATAGTTTTCACCACAAACCATCAAATCAAGAAAAGTTTGGTAAAAAGTATTTCAGTTCCTCCAAAAATATATTTCCAGCCCTGGCCAAATAGTTCAGTGGACTAAAGCACTTACTTATGTAGAATGCAATGGTCGGGGGCTGATCCCTGGTGTTCTGTGCTGTCCCCACCCCCATGGTATGCTGAGATGGCAATTGAGATTGGGCATGGTGGCAGGTACCTACAATTCCAGAACTTGGGAGGCTGCAAACAGGAGGATCACTACAAGTCCAATTTACCTAGTGAGACTCTTACACCATGTAACACGATAAACACATGGAAATTAGTTTCACTCTTACACCTGAAATTAAAAGAAAAGAGAGAAAGAAAATATTTCAAACCCAGATTGATGTATCTTGCAATCTATTAACTTGAGTTATAAAATATGAAACTTCCATGACAAAAAACAATCGAAGAAATTCATCACCACCAAGCCACTCCTACAAGAGTACTGACAGTTATGCTAGAAAGAGACAGAAGTGATCACAGCTTTAATAACAACAGATGGGAATCACCAAACAGACCAAGTAATTAAAAAGAGGAAAAAGCCCAGAACCTATAACAGGAAAATATCATGAAAAAGAGAAGTCAATGCATATCAGTCAAAACCATCACTGTAAAGGATCTCAATTCACCAATAAGGAACGGACTATCAGAGTTGATTAAGAAACAAAATTCAATGATATGATCCATATAAAAACATTAAACTTAAAACATAATTTACTGATTGAAAGTCGTTAAATTAAAACAATCCCACATGCCACAAAAAAGCAGAACAAAAGCAGGAGTTGCTATCCAGGTTGCTGACAGTATTAACTTCAAACCAAAAATCATCCAAAGAGATAAAGAAGGTCATTACATACTTATTAAGGGAAAACAGCAAGAGTAAGAGATAACAATTATGAATATATATGTATCAATGTAGGAGCATACTCTTACCTAACACAAATTTTAACAGATATACAAATATCAAATGAGGAAAAACACATTAGTAATGGAGGAATTTAAGATGCCACTCTCAAACAGATAGATCAAGTAGCAAAAATGTCAGCAATGAAATAACAGAGCTGAACCAAACTTGTGAGGAAATTGACATGGTACACATTTACAAGGTACTCCACCAAACAACAGAATATACATTCTTCTCAGCTACACGTGGAACATTCTCCAAAATATGCTATATAATAGCACAGAGAGCACTCTTAAGTAAATGTAAAGCAATTGAAATTATCTGACTCATACCATCTGATCACAGTGAAACAAAACTGAAAATTATTGATAAATAAAACTACAAAAACACAATAAGCACACAGAAATTAAATAACAACCATCTATATAATCAGTGGGTCACAGACATAAGTAAATAAGAAATTTAAAATATATTTACAGTCAAAGGAAAATGCAGATATAACTTACTGAGACCTGTGGGATGCAATGAAAGCTGTGTTAAGAGGAAAATATATAGTGGTAAATTCCACATTTGGAACACAGGAAAAGACCAAATAAAGTATTACATGCTGCACCTGAAGCCCCTAAAAAATAAGAGCAATTCAAGCCCCAAACCCAAGGAACGCAGGAAATTATAAATATTTAGCATAACATAATGCATTGGAGACAAAGAAAACAATATGAAAGAATAAGTGAATCAACTTTGCAAAAATAAATAAGTTGATAAACCCCCAGCCAATCTAATCCCCCCAAAATAATGAAAAAAAGCAAAATTCGTGCAATAAAGAATGAAAACTGTAAAATCACTACAGACCCTATAGAAATTCAGAGGATCATAAATACTTATTTTTAAGTCACTTTCTGTCACAGGATGGAAAACACAGAGGAAATAGACAGTTTCCTAAATGTGAAATACCAAAGCTGAGTTCAGAAGATACACAAATCCTGAATATCTCAGTAATAAGAAATGTATTAAAAATATAACAAAAACTACCAACAAAAAAAAAGTCCCAGTCTCAATGGATTCACAGCAAGATTCTACGAGAAATTTAGAGAACTAATGCCAACTTCATTCAAACTCTTCAATGAAACTGAAAAGAGAGCAATTCTCCCAAACTCATTCCTTGAGGCATGTATTACTCTGATTCCAAAACCAGAAAATGACCCAACTAAAAAAGATAAGTGCAGGCAAGTCTCTAATGAATGGTGATGAAAAAATCCTCACAAAATGCTCACAAACAGAATTAAGCAAATCATCAAGATTATACATCATGACCATGTGTATAATTCATTTCTGGAATGCAGGGAAGGTTCAACATACCAAAGCAATACATATAAAACATCAATAGAGCCAAGAAGAAAAACCACATGATCATCTCAATAGATGCAGAAAAAGCTTTTGACAAAGTCTAACACTCATTCATGACAAAATCCTACACAGAATTAGAATTGATGGTCTATATCTCAACCTGATAAAAGCCATCTATGCAAAACCAACAGCCAACATCATACTAAATGGGCAAATATGAAGGCCTTCACTTTAAAATCAAGAGCAAGACAAATGTATCCACTATCTCTACTCCTGTTCAATGTAGTTCTGGAAACATTAGCCAGCGCAATTAGAAAAGAGAGAAAAATAAAACAACTAAGGTTTAGAAAAGAAGCAATGAAATTATTGTCATTTGTAGATAACATGATACTCTACATAGAGGACCCCAAAAACTCCACCAATAGTCTTTTAGATTTAATTACGAAATTCAGCAACATAGTGGGGTACAAAGTTGAAACATAAAAATCTGATTTTTATACTCAAAGAACAAACACAGTCGGATACAATTAGTGAAACCATGTTTTGCACAGTAACATACAGAGAAATGAAATACTTAGGAATCAATCTTAGAAAGGATATAAAATAGTTATGTAGTGAAAATGATGGTACTCTGAGAAAAGACTTTGAAGGGAATTTGAAAAAAATTTAAAAATATTGTATGATCTTGGATAGGATGAACTAACATGGTTAAGATGCTCATACTCCCATAAATGTTATAGAGATGCAATTCAAAATTAATTAAAATACTATTGGTATACTTCACAGAGCTAGAGAATAATTTCCTCAAATTCTCTTAGAAAAAGAAGAGACCCACAATATCATATGCAATCCTGAGAATCAGTGGAAAGGCAGCAGGTATCACAATCTGGAATAGATTTGAAGATGCAGGAACAACTGCAAACACACTCATCCACCTTATATGGAATTAAGTGGCCAAACATTTACTAGAAGAAACAGCCTCTTTAATAAAGAGTGCTAGAAAATCTGGCTTTTTACATGCCAAAGGTTAAAACTAGACCCATGCATCATCATGCCACAAAGCTACAGTCAAAATGGATTAAAGATTTAAATAAAAACTCCTAAATCTTCTGGAGGAAAAAGTTGGTAGAAATCTTAAAGACATAAGGATAGCAAGAGATTTCATGAACAGTTACCAAACTGCACAAAAAGTACTTCAAAAAATCAACAACTGGGATCTCAACTTTCTGAAAAGTTTCTGCATTTCAAAGCAAATCTCCAAAAGAATAAAAACAAAACCTACAAACTTGGAATAAAGAACTTTTGGTATTTTACACAAAACAGTATTATTTAGCTATAAAATAGGACAAACTAGAATCTTTTTGCAGCAAATGGATGCAAGAATATACTCTTTAGTGAAATAAATCAGACCACCATGAGCAAACATCATACTGTGTGAACCCAAAAGAAATATTGGAATCTGGAGGGTGCAATAGATACAGGGATAAGGTTATTTATTTATTTATTTATTTATTTATTTATTTATTTATTGCAGTACCAAGGATTGAACTCAGGACCTTGTGTTTGCCAGGCTGGTGCTTATTCTACTGAGCCATCTCCCTTGTACCCTGGGTATGAACTTACTCAAAAAGAAAATGTTACTGATTTGAGGAGAAGGACAGAAGAGTGAATGGGGGAAAGAGATTTATACATGCAAGCAGAATATTATTGCTTTAATTTGTTTTGTCACCTTTATTCAATTGTTTGTTCTTTTTCTCTTTTTAATATGTTACGCATTTCTTTTTTTACTTCTTCCAATTTTACATGAATATGTCTGGTAGTATGATTAACCATTTGGAAGATAACCCTATGTAATAAAATAAATACTGTGAAATTTATATTACTTTATTTAAAAAAGGTGTGTATCACTTGTAATTTTTTTGTTTTAATTCTAATTTGTATTCTCTTTAAAAAATAAAATAAATAAAAAGTAACCAAAAAAAGCCTAAGGATGTAGCTCAACAGGAAAACCCAGCATTCATCCCCCAGTATGCAAAACAAGCAAACACACTGCACATTTAATATTGCTATGCTGAGAACTCACACTTGAAGGTCATAAAAAGAGAAGAACCAGAGTGAGCTTCGTGGTTGACTTCTCCTTATGCAGAACTCAAAATTCTTTTTGACAGAGTTAGAAAGTTAGGTTGGATTTGCATTTCAATTTCATAAAACTATGAACCTTTCCTATAAAAATTTTTAAATGATCAAGTAGAAAATATTTCAATGGCTGGAGATACAGCTGAGTGGTATAATGCCTACCCGAGAAGTACAAGATCCTGAGTTCAATTCCAATTACGAATAATAAACAAAAAATAAGAAGAAAGAAAAAGCATTTCAGTATAATATGGAAGGTTGAAAGGTTCCTTAACTTTTTCTATATTAAATTTTCCTGTCATAAATTTTACAGATTTTGTTCACTGGCTTGGTTATAGGCAAGCATTCATGACTGTTAGTCATATTTATCTATGTTTTAAAAGCTTTAAAATCTAGTTAAATTGATACTGAATAAAAAAATGTTCTTTCTGAGTTCTACTTCGGTAAGAAATTTTGGCCTTGTAAGTCTGTATTTTTGATTTCTTAATCTTTCTGATGATTCTTGCTATTTTTGTCTTCTGCTCTTCAAATGTTCCTTCTAAGCTAAAGGCTAATGTTGTATTGATTTTTTTTCTACAATTGTGTTTCTTAGAAATTGGAAGCATTTTTCAGATCAAATAATGTAGTAATTTTTTAACTGAGACATTGAATGAAATGAAGTGACACAATGAAATATGTAGGAAAATTTATGATATATTATGTGGTAGTAAAAGAGGTGTGTAGGCAGGGAAACTCAGCTGTCAAAATTTCATTTCAACATTTTTCAATAAGTGCAGTACTTTGAACTTGGGGATCTATTATATTTTAAGAGGTTTATTTATCCAGAGTGCAGGACATAAAAAATGATAGCAGAAAGAGGTCACAAACAATGAACATATCGTTTTTGAATGGGCTGCCAGTTGATCAACAGCATGAGATCCCAGTATTCCTTTATACAAAAATCTCTTCACTGGTTATTCATAAATACAAGGACTCTTACATTTCTCAAAAATTTTATAAATACGTTTGGGCAATTACAATTCATGACCACTTTGAAATTTTAAAAAAATAAATAAAGTACAGCTATAAGGAAGTATGTCTTTCTTTTCTTTTACTACAAGCATGTGTTCTTCCACATTGATCTGCACATTATCTATGAGTTTCTTTTAAAAAAGTAGTATGCAATTATTAGTAACATGTGTTTAGTGGTGAGGACTAGATAGACACATGTGTACTTGTACATGTGTGAGTTTCTTGGTAAGTGGGCACAAAATCAGATTTTTAACTATGTGGAGTTTATAAATGATGAACTGCTATGATGTTAAAGATTGCTAAATAAAATGTTTGCTTCAAGTTTTGAAAACACATCTTCATCATAATGTAGAAACTAATATTTCATCATCAAAAACAAATTTGAAAAACAGGGTGGTGCTATAGAAATACCTAGGGCCCTAGGTACTAGATTTTAATCCTGAGGTTGCAGTCTTCCTTCTTCTCTTCTTTCTCTGTGCTATTTAAAATTCCCTGGCTCCATTCTGCTCCATCCCGCCCGCCCCCATCCAGCCCCTGAGACCAGCCAAAGACAGCGCAGCTGGCTCCACCATCCTGCTCCATCCCGCCCGCCCCCACCCAGCCCCAGAGACCTTCCAGAGACAAAGCGGCCGACTCTGCCATCCTCCTCCATCCCGCCCATGCCCGACCAGCCAGAGACCAGCCAGAGACAGCGGCTGACTCCAGCGGCCTCCTGGTTCCCATGCTAAGCTCGCCCAGCGAGAGTGAATTTACAGGACTCACCAGGCTTCCGAGATCAGTGAGAGTGTGGTGAGTCTGAGGGAGAACCTTTGGTTTCTTCCCACGTGCTCTACGCAGATCCCTGTCCCCAACCACTCCAAGCCAGTGACTGGCCTGAAACCTCAGGACCCACTCACCAACACCTCCCCAGATCACCTGACCTAAAGCCCACCGATTGAGTGGGAATTTCCCCGATTCTCTGGGCATCAAAGGTCAGTGAGTGTAGAGCCTCAGGCCCGTCATGCCTGAGATACAATTCCCAGGGATTAAGCTGCCCGTCACCTCCCGTGGCCCGGTGACAGCTCCAGGCACACTGTGCCAGAGAAACACTTCCAGGTGATTACTGGTCCCACGCCACAGCCCCAGACCCAGTACAGGTCGGCCTGGAGTGAGAACTCCTAGCCTGCCACACCGGAGGGACATTTCTCAGCAATCCACGGTCCCACACTACGGACCGAAACCCAGCACAGCCTGGCCTATGAGTGAGGGCTCCAGGCCCACTGCACCGGAGGGACCTTTCCCAGCCTTCTTGGGTTACGGCCTGTAGACCCGGACCCAGCACAAGCTGGCTGGCTCAGTACAGCCTACTCAGTGAATAAGATCATCCACTATCCTTTTGTGAGCCCAGAAAACCCACCAAAGCCCAGGCCCACCCACCTGGGGAATGCCCTGCCTGACACAGGAGGGCTGACCCCGGGAACCAACATAGGGGAACCAAAGGAGCTGCAGCAAAAAAGGAACTGAACACAACAGCTAGACCCAGGATAGGC